>ML491012.1:198417-243343 GCA_005239535.1 Nicotiana rustica | reverse complement strand
TATATATATATATATATTAAGAAATTTCTCAGATATCTACAAATATTTGACTATTAACTCAATAATTATTGTATATTAACTTAAGATCATTGTAGAAATCCACAAATATATTAAATTTTAAATCCACTTAGTGATGCGTAATACAACTAAACTAAACAGTATAATTCTAGAAAGGAAACGTAAAGAAGGCCCCAATTCATTATTTCATAACAATAATAAGATTAAAATGATGCTAATTGGAACAATGAGATGATAAATATGTTGTGTTTAACGAGTGTACAACATCTGTAGGGTGGAGAGATCCTATCCATCTCATCACAATCTTTAGTGGTGATAAACATGTCTTAATTTGTTCCTCCATCTCTTTATCTATTTGTTTATTTGCTTCAAGTGAAATCTTCTTCCCGTTTGCTCTTTCTTTGAGTAGCAAGAAATGGTTGCTCTTACTTTAAGTCTGAACTTTTCCATCTTGAACGCCATGCTTTGTTTTGTGTTCTTGTATGTGTCTTGTCTCATATGTACTGTCTGTAATTTGTATAAGATAACTTCTGATTATTATACGTAATTAGTATCTTTTCAAAACCTATTTGAATTGTGAGGTTCGTGGGACATTCCTAAATATCTTTAAGTACAGAAGCTCATATGATGGTATAATGCCTGCGTGAAAAAAATTATATATCTAAGAGTCCCATATACTAGTGCGACCCTCAAGTGTGTCGCATTCATGAATTTAATATGTTTTGATTATTTGTTGTATGTAAAATCATGGATTGCATGTGATATGAGATGAAGAAATGAATTAAAAATAATATATATACACACACATCTCCCTTACACACGCGCGCGTAATTACATGTAATCTTTTTGATAAACATACTGATAATCTGGTTAAAACAGTAATTAATTTATTATCACATGTTAAAATTCACTAATTATATATAAAAAAAAAATTTATGCTATCAGTATATAATTCAAATCCATCTCCAATTACTTGGTAGCATTTATTCTTAGAGCCCGTTTCGACATAAGAAACTTTTCACTTTTTTTCAAAATTTCACTTTTTCTCGAAATTAGCGTTCTTTCATAAATTTTTCAATTTTCAATTAAAGATGCATTTTAGAAATTTTTGAAAATTTAAAAAACTCCAAAAAGTTATTTTTCAAAATTTTCACTCAAATCACTTACAAAACTTCAAAAATAACCCAAAATTACATTCATGGCAAACACAACCCTAAATTTCAAATACCATTTTCACCCTTTTTTGAAATTTACAATTCTTATGTCCAAACGCCCACTTAAAATTCTGATCACCTAGAATACATTATTCGAATCTTGAAACCTGACATTTGCATTATGTCATATAGAGTCATCATCATTACATTAACTTTACTTCATCAATGTATAAATACCATTACCCCCCTCAAATTTTCATAACCAATCCAAAGTACAATGCTAAAGCATTCAAGAACCTCAACTATGACATCCTTAAACTCTGTTTTTCTTTCATTTTTAGTAGTCTTATTGCCATTTTGCTCATATGTTCTTTCAGATACAACCAACGAAAAGTTCTACCAATGTGTTTGCCAGAATTCTGATTACTGTGTCCCTTTTTCTACAGCTTTCGTCACCCCAACTAATGCTTCTTTCACCACAATCTTACAATCCACAGCACAAAATCTCAGATTGTTAGTGCCTTCTGTTCCTAAACCTCAGCTTATTTTTACACCTATGGCAGAATCCCATGTCCAAGCTGCTGTCATTTGCTCCAAACAGCTAGGTCTTCAGCTTAGAGTTAGAAGTGGAGGTCATGATTACGAAGGTACGCTAGATATATATGTAGAGGTAGGGGCAGAGCTTGAAGCCCAAGTACGGGTTCGATCGAACCCAGTAACTTTAGTGCAAATCCTGTATTTTGCGTTAAGAAATTTATTAAATAAGAACCTAATTACTCACACCTAATGTAGCTATCTTAGAATTTAGAACTCACAAAGTTTAAATTCTAGCTTCGCCTCTGGCAGAGCCTAGATTTGAAGCTTACGGATTCAGTAAAGTTGTCACATTTTAAATTAATAATTTATACATAGTTAATGAATTTCTGAAGGCAAATACAAGATTTAGATCACAACTAAGATACGGACCGCCCTGAATATATATATATATATATAAAGTGAGATTGTTGGAAAAATGACACTATATAGCCACTCTCAAAATAGTAACCGAAAAAATGTATATTTTTTGTATATACACATTATGTATGTTATATATAAAAATTATACAAATTTTATACACTTTTTCGGCGACCGAATATAAATAATTTCTGACACAGACTAAAAGTTATAATACCCACGTGGAAAGGCGAAAATGAGTGTGAAGGTTTTGTGCATAAATTAGAAGACTTGGTTTTCATTTTTATTTAAAACTTTAATCCTAAGTTAAGTTTTAAATTTAAACGAACTTGTCTTTAATGAAATAAGATGAAGATTTTGAATGACCTTCAATATTCTTACTTTGTTTTATTCTATTTTTCGAAAACAGGTCTCTCTTACATTTCTGAAATGGAGTCTCCTTTCATTATTCTTGATCTCTCAAAACTCCGAGGAATCGAGGTGAACATAGAGGACAACTTTGTTTGGGCTCAAGCTGGGGCAACTGTTGGTGAAGTATATTATAGGATTTCTGAAAAAAGCAAGACACATGGATTTCCAGCAGGTCTTTGTACTAGTTTGGGAATTGGTGGACACATAACAGGCGGAGCATATGGTACTATGATGAGAAAATATGGGTTAGGAGCAGATAACGTAGTGGATGCTAGAATTGTTGATGCAAATGGTAGAATTCTTGATAGGCAGAGTATGGGGGAAGACTTGTTTTGGGCAATTAGAGGAGGTGGAGGAGCTAGTTTTGGGATTATACTTTCTTGGAAGCTAAGGTTAGTTCCTGTTCCATCAACTGTAACAGTTTTTACTGTCCCAAAAACACTAGAACAAAATGGGACAAAGATTATTTACAAATGGCAACAAGTTGCTGACAAGATTGATGAAGATCTCTTCATTAGGGTGATCATGAATGTAGTTGACAAGAAAGATAAAAAAGGTGAGAAGACTATCCAAATGGCTTATAATTCATTGTTTCTTGGTACAAGTGACAGACTTTTAGAAATAATGAATGGACATTTTCCTGAACTGGGATTGACACAAAAAGATTGCACAGAAATGAGTTGGATTAAGTCGATTTTGTACATTGCTGGTTATCCAAGTAACACCCCACCAGAAGTACTACTTCAAGGGAAATCTTTGTTCAAGAATTACTTCAAAGCAAAATCAGATTTTGTGAAAGAGCCAATTCCTGAAGATGGTCTTGAAGGGTTATGGAAAAGGCTATTGGAAGAAGACTCACCATTAATGATATGGAATCCATATGGTGGAATGATGGCTAAAATCTCAGAATCTGAAACACCTTTTCCTCATAGAAAAGGTGTCATTTACATGGTTCAATACTTAACACTATGGAATGAACCTGATAAAGAATTAGCCACAAAACACTTTGATTGGATTAGAAAACTTTATAATTACATGACCCCTTATGCATCTATGTTTCCTAGACAAGCTTATGTGAATTATAGAGATCTTGATTTAGGGATGAACAAGAATGGGAGTTCTAGTTTTATACAAGCTAGTGTGTGGGGAAACAAGTATTTCAAGGACAATTTCAATAGGCTAGTGAAAGTGAAAACTAAGGTGGATCCGGAGAACTACTTCTTGCATGAACAGAGTATCCCAACACTTCCCATTTCAGCGAATGGAAAAGGGAAGAGTATGAATCAGTGAAGAAAGAGCTACTACTTCTTATTAATTTAACAAATAATACTTATATATTATGCATTTTAAGTTTTCATCTTGCAAAGTTGTGTAATGTTCAAATAGGTTGCCAAACCACGTTTAGTAAAATCTACAAGTGTTTTGGAGTGTTTCAATATTTTATTTTGCACCTAAGATCACACATCACGCATAGTACAATTACCATTGCATTTGGGGATTTCTCTTAAAAAGATGAACCAAAAAAAAATTGTTTTCTACTGGATGGATCAACAAAATATGGTGAAAAGAAATAATCATATCAGAAAAACTAAATTAAAATTAGAAAGTAAAATTATTAGAAACATTAAAAAAAAAAAAACATGAGTGTACATTAACGAGAAAAAAATTAGATGTGATAACGAAGGTAAATACATCATTTAATTAAATGAGAAAGAAATTTATCGTTATTTATCACTCAACTATATAACTTAAACGAAAACTTTTAAAATGTTTTGTTAATAATATTTACATAAAATATATGTGACATATAATACTTAAAATTAGGGCCGTTAATATGTTGGGGACCTAAGACTATGCTTTATTTTCCTTACCCTTAGGCTACCCTGAAAGATGTATAAACAATATTGTACGATGAATATTATATATGCAGGTGAAAACTGAAAAAAAAATGGTTATGTTGGTGCAATATCCCATGTTTTAACGAGACCATTGTTAAGGGTGCTTTTTGGAGATGATTCTTCTTTAGGAAATTGAGAATGTCGCGAAGAAAACAAAATCTCCACCTTCAATGTTTGCGAAGTAATTTTAAGGTGAAAAAGGAAAGGAAAAAGGGTGACGTTAAAATATTTACATGGATTTGATTACTTTGCATAAAGGAATTTAGGTCAAAGACGAATGTCACCGGTGGCGAAGTCGGGAAATTTGAGCCAGTGAAGTATGTAAGGGTGTTCAAATTCTATTTTTAATCAATAATAAATAATATTTTACCTTATACATAGAATAATTTTTCGGCAAATGGTATTCAGTTGATCACCCTTAAGTCAACATAACTTCGCCTCTGGATGGCACGGTCTCAAATTAATTATCTTTTATTTCTAACTTTAGAAAATAGAATGCCACTAGAGTGCCGCTATATTCTCACCCTATTGTTTTGGTTATTGCAGTTATGGGTATTTCATTCGTTCTCCACATTTGCTTAGGGTCAATCCCCAGCTTTTATGATAAAATAAGTCACATCAATAATTAAATATTATTATTAATCTTTAATACTTAAAACTTTTGTCAAGACGTAATCTAATTTGCTAATTATATTATCAATCCTCAATATATAAATTGTCAAAAATATTGAATAATTTCGACCAAATATTAGACAATATTTTATTCTTTTTACTTTCTGCAAATATTTTTCGGAAAATTACTGTACTAACATAGGGGAGATTTACATCTATACCTGCTTTTTGGGTCAAATTTTAACCTATACCCACTTTGTAAAAAAAATTACAAGCGTACCCACTTTTCGCATAAACTTCAGGCATACGGGCCTGAAGTAGCAAAGACTTTCACACAAACTTCAGCATTCTAGGCTTTTTCAAAAACTTCAGCAGAAGTGCTGAAGTTATTTAGTTCATTTGTAAAAATTTCAGCACTAAATAAGCGGAAGTTTTATCTTGGATTAATTAGTTTTCTCATAAAGCTTTTTCAAAAACTTCAGCATCTTCTGCTGAAGTTAATTAGTTCATTTGTAAAAATCTCAGCACTCTATATGCTGAAGTTTTGTCCTGGATTCATTAGTTTTATCGTCATTAGCTTTTTGAAAAACTTCGGCAGAAGATGCTGAAGTTATTTTGTTTAGTTGTAAAAACTTCAGCACCCAATATTCTGAAGTTTTGTCCTAGATTCAATAGTTTCTCATAAAAAGCTTTTTGAAAAACTTCAGCAGAAGATGCTGAAGTTATTTAGTTTAGTTGTAAAATCTTTAGCACCCAATATGCTGAAGTTTTATCCTGGATTAATTAGTTTTGTCATAAAGCTTTTTCAAAAACTTCAGCAGAAAATGCTGAAGTTATTTAGTTCATTTGTAAAAACATCAGCACTAAATAAGCTGGAGTTTTGCACAAATATCAGGAAGGCGGCGCCTGAAGTTGTAAAAATTAAGGTATAACTTAAATGAGACCGATCAAATAGAACACCCCGTATAATTTCTACTAAGCACAGGGACAGGGGTTTGACCAAAGTAGAGCTAAATTGGCCCAAATCGATCAACATATATAGGCCTACTTGGTGATTCTTTTAAAACTGTTCTAAATCCACAACAGAGAGTAATGTTTTCTCCTACTACATTTGGGAGTCGTTTGGTTTGGAAAAAATTTATGCAAATATTTGTTGTATAAAAATTAAGTTACGCAGGTATTAATTATGCCGGGATTCATTCTTTTTGAATATTAATTTATTGTATTAAAAATTAGTCCCGCATTATATAGTATAAAATATTTATTTTTGTTTACAAAATATTTGTTTATGAAAAAGCAAACAAACATTAAGCAAACAAGCGGATATCTAGAATTAGTAAAAAATGAAAAATAGTAGAAAAAGGGTCCAGTAGCATCATTAACATAAATGAGTATTTTTATCATTTGTTGGTTTAATTCGAGTATTATTTAATACATGTATTTTTTTTCACATTTTATCCCGTATAAAATAATACAAAGATTTCATTATTTATACATGTAATATTTTATACGGTAAGAAAACCTAATCAAACATTTAAAAGCTATGTTAGATTCTATATCAAGATTATTTTTTCTTAAAATACTAACCAACTAATGTAATAAGTTATGCATATTTTTATACAGGGACTAATTCATTATCACGACCCAAATCTCACCGAGTCGTAATGGCACCTAGGGGTGTTCATAAAAATCCGAAAAATCGAACCAAACCGACCAAAAGATTGATACATTTTAGGTCTGGTTTGGTTTTTATTTTGAATTTTAAAAACCGATCAAATTTGGTTTGGTTTTGGTTTCAATCAAAAAATAACCGATATATGTATATTTTTTATATAAAGTTTCTAAAATTGTATGGTATATATTAGTTATTTATATTTTTAGTCTAGTTCTTTGCTATTTAATAATCTATTTTTTTGCCTTTACATTCTAGTTTGATTGGTAATTTTCTTTCGCTAAGTATAAAAAAAATTACTTCATGCCAAAAATAAATCAATTTTTAATTGAGTACTTAAACTATTCATCACTATTTTATTCAATTATCATCAATATATCTTAGTAAATGATAAATTTCTCAAACAGCAATTGATTTGATAGTGTTATGTTGAAAATGTAGTCGTTGCAATAAGCGTTTGGTAGTGTATTTCTCATATTTAAGAAAAAACCCGATAAATAACCAAAAAAACTGAAAACCCGATAAAAGCCGACAAAAGCCGAATCGATAAAAAAATGACTTAATTGGTTTGGATTGGTTCCAATATTTGAATAACCGACTTACTTGGTTTGGTTTATTTTTTGGGAAAAATCGCCAAACCATGAACACCCCTAATGGCGCCTAACCCAGCTTAGGTAAGCTAACCAAGATTTAATACAACTTGAACTGAAGATTATGAAATAAATAATACAATAAGGGGTCGTTTGGTACACGGGATACAGTGAGATAGGGTTGGGATTAAACTTATACTTTGTTTGGTTGGATGTATAAATTTATCCTAGAATAAATCTACACCGTTAACCAAATATGGTAAAAATTTAATCTCAGACTTATTACTGGATATCTCATCTTATCTCATCAAACTAGGGATTATTTTATACCACATCCCAGGTGGGATAAATTAGTCCAATGGTTCTAATCCTAGGATTATAATCTCGGGATAATTTAGTGTCACGACCCAAATTTCAACTAATCATGATGTCACCTAACCTAGCACGCTAGGTAAGCCAATTAACAATAAACCACAATATAATGATAATGATAAGAGTCAAAAATGAAATAACTGGATTGTATACAACTGCCCAAGGACAGATAGTACAAACCATGATCTTCTAAAACTTAGAGTTTACAAAGCTGGTATGAAATAAATACATCATCTGTTCGAAACATACATAAACAGATTTATAAATCTAAAGCTACCAAGAACAAGAGGCAGCTATAACCGGAATGAAAGTACATCTTAAATGCGAAGCTCCCTCCATACACAACAACATTAGCTCCAAAATCTGCACGCAAGGTGCACAAGTGTAGTATGAGTACAACTGACCCCATGTACTTAGTAAGTAACAAACCTAACCTTAGGTTGAAAGAAGTAACGAGCTTGGACAACGATGAGAGTCCAATACCAATAGCCAAAAATAATTGATAATAATATGATAAAAGCAGTACAAGCAATAACTCAAAGATACGATGCTCATCACGTTCACAGTTACAGAAAATAGGCACATTTTTCAGATGTAATAGAAAAACCCAAATCTTTCATCGAAATCGCCAAAATATGAATAAATCAGGAAATTTCACATCTATGCCTACATGCAATGTGCATGTGAAATCATGAATGTCACAAAACCATGTAGCATGAGGAAATGCATCTCTATGCCTACACACCAAGTATGCAAGTCAAACGTAATGCATCACAGTGATAAGCTCATGTGCTCACATCCTCAAAGTACTCAATGTCATTGTCTCACACTTAATCACTCGGTACACTCAATCACTCGACACTTGATACTGCACTCACTGCTAGTATGTCAAACTCCGGAGGGGTGGATCCTACCCAAGCGCAAATATAAGCTAACATGGCATGTTGCGATTTACATCCCGATCCCATCATGAATCAATAAAACTTTCTGTGACATGTATCCTGATCCCATCATGAATCAATAAAGCATGCTGCGGCGTGCAACCCGATCCCATAAATATCACTCATAATCACGCTCTCGGCCTCAACTGAGTCATCAATCTCTCCAGTCTCTCAAACTAACAAATCTCATGCCAATCAGTCCAAACAATAATACATGATGTAACAGTAAATTATAATAGAGACTTAGACATGATACGCAAATGAATGAATATGGCTGAGTATGTAATTACAATTTAAGCATATAACTCAACAGTAGAAATGACCTCAGTGGGTCCCAACAGAATAAGCATATAGTCTAAATATGGTTTCTAACATGGATCACAGCTCAATTACTCTATCGTGTAGATATTTCATAGATAGAAACAAGATTTGGTAACAACACAGTACCATATAATCAACCGAGTCATAATTCACACAGTGCGTGCTCACACACCCGTCACCTAGCATGTGCATCATCTCAACACCAAACACATAACACATATGTTCAGGGATTCATACCGTCAACACAAAGCTTAGAAGTGTTACTTACTTCGAACAAGCAAAATCCAATACTGAGTAAGCCAAAAAATACTCTAGAAATACCATCCCACACATACCGATCTCTGAACAGATCGAAACTAGCCTAATCAACTTAAGAACATCAAATACCGCCAAAGGAAACAAACATAATCGATAAAGGTCGAATCTTTAATCAAAAGCTGAAAGTCAACCAAAACATCAACACCGTGCTCGCCTTGGATTCCGAATCCAAGCTTACCCGAACAAAGCCCGAACCAATACAATCTCACACAAATGAAAAGCTACTCAATCGGAGTCTGATAGCTCAACCAATTCACCAAAACATCTCTCTTGGGTATTCGTAATCCAGGAGTCCAACCCACACTAGTTGGGTCCCATATCTCCCAATATACTCTTCCAAAACTCGCCAAATTCGATTATGTTGTTCTCCTACTATAGAAGAAAAAAACCCCAAAAAGAATCGAGAAATAAACGCCTCTAACTCATTATCAATTTTTAAAATATAGGACATAACCCTAGCTCTTGATTTAAAGAATTAAATGGGTTTTCAATTAAAATCATGGATTAAAGATTAAACCAAGAGAATGAATCAAAGGAAAATACTTAGGTTATGTTTTAGACCTTACCCCATGGAAGAAACTTGAATAACATCCTTGAATTCTCCCAATCCCAAACTTTCAAGAGGAGAAAACCTCCAACAACATTAATAGCCAAAAACGCCCAGTTGTTATGCCTCATTTCTTGTGCCAAACGATCCTGAAACTCATGTAAGCGTGTATTATTTCGGGCTTCGCTTGGGTAAGCTTGGATTTAAAATCCAAGGCGGGCCCAATGTTGACTTTTAATGACTTTTTGATTGACTTTGGCCTTTTGATTAAAGATTCAACCTTTGTCGATTGGGTTAGTATCATTTGGAATTATTTGATGTTCTTGAGTTGCTTTTGGCTAGTTTCAAGTTGTTCAGAGGCCGATATGCGCATGATGACATTTATTGAGTATTGTTTGGCTTGCTCGGTATTGGACTTGGCTTGTTCGAGGTAAGTAACACCTCTAAATTTGGTGTTGAGGGTATGAATCCCTGAAATGCGTATTATGTGGTTGGTGTTGAGGTGAAGCACATGCTAGCTGACAGGCGTGTGGGCGTGCACCGCAACAATTATGACTCGGTTTGTTTTGTGTTACTGTGTAGTTATATAATCTTGTTTCTATCCCTGAAATTCCTACGTTTTAGAGTAATTGAGCTATGATCCATGTTAGAATCATGTTTAGGCTATATACTTATCCTGTTGGGACCCACTGAGGTCATTTCCGTTGCTGAGTTATTTGCTTAAACTGTAATTACATACTCAGTCATATTCATTCATTTGCATATCATATCTCAATATCTATTATCATTTAATGTCACATCATGTTATCATTGTTTAGGCTTATTGGCATGAAATTTGTGAGCCCGAGACACTAGAGAGATTAATGACTGAGTTGGGGCCTAAGGGCTAGATTATAAGTGATATTTATAGGATTGGGCTGCACGCCGCAACAGGTTTTATTGATTCATGATGGGATCGGGCTGTATTCCGCAACAAGCCATGTTGGTTTATATTAGCGCTTAGGTAAGATCCACTCCTCCGGAGTCTGACATAACAGTAGTGAGTGCAGGTACCCAGTGCCAAGTGCTGAGTGATTGAGTGTACCAAGTGATTGAGTGTGAGACGG
Organism: Nicotiana rustica; assembly: GCA_005239535.1. Lineage (NCBI taxonomy): Eukaryota > Viridiplantae > Streptophyta > Magnoliopsida > Solanales > Solanaceae > Nicotiana > Nicotiana rustica. The sequence goes on along the minus strand of ML491012.1, from coordinate 232,429 downwards.
TGAATTTGAGTACTCTGAGAGTGTGAGTACATGAGTTCATCACTGTGATGCAATACATTTGACATGCATACTTGGCATATAGGCATAAATATGCCTTTCCTCATGCTAAACAACATTGTGACATTCATGGCTTCACATGCAATGGACATGTAGGCATACAGGTGTACTTTCCTCATGCTATTTAATAATGGAACATCTTATCTGTTGTTGAAAGTTTTTGAAAAAATTCACAGTTTTATGACATACTCATATTTTTGTAATCTCGGTGAAAGATTGGGTTTTACGGTTATACCTGAAAAGCATGCCTATTTTTTGTAACTCTGAACGAGATGTGCATCATATCTTTGAGTTATTGCTTGTACTGCTTTTATTATATTGTTACGAGTTGTTCTTGGCTATTGGTGTTGGACTCTGAGCATTGTCCAAGCTCGTCACTGCTTTCAAACTAAGGTTAGGTTTGTTACTTATTGAGTACATGGTGTCGATTGTACTCATACTACACTTTTGTACCTTGCGCACAGATTTTGGAGCTGATATTGCTGTGTATTGTGGGAGTTGGCACTGAAGATGTACTTGCGTTCTGGTTATAGCTGCCTCTTGTTCTTGGTTGCTTTAGATTTACAATTCTGTTTGTGTACCTTTTGAACAGATGATGTATTTTTTTCATACCAGCTTTGAAAACTCTAAGTCTTAAAAGCTCACAATTTGTACTACTAGTCCTTGGTGAATTGTATAAAATTCGGTTATTTTATTTTTGACTCTTATAGTTATCATTGTATTGTGGTTTATTGTTAATTGTCTTACCTAGAGGGTAAGGTTAGGTTCCATCATGACTAGTTAAATTTTGGGCTGTGACAGACGCTGATGTAGAAAGCATCCTCTATGTTATCTTTTGAAGCTTTGGACTAGTTACAAGGAGCAAAGCAAGTTCTTTAGGACAACAAGCACTCCATTTATCATCCGTATCAATCCCCATTTTTGGATATTCATCCTCAAAATGAGCTAGATCCTCTACAAACGCACTAGAAGGAGGAAGCGATGTTGCTAAAAAATTTAAGAAAACTCTAGCTCTACTTAACCTCTCCAGATCCAAGAAGTGTACTGTGAAATAAGATGATTATACTTCAAGTAATAAATCCTCCCCACTTACACCGCATAGAATGAGCTAATCGAGGATCAATCTATATGACAATCTATGTGACAATCCATGCTACTCTTCGCCGTCCACAACAATATGAAAGCAATAGTGACAAACACTTCATCTGTGGAGGAGCAGTTGACAAAATTGACAGAAGCAATTGCTGGCCTGACCAAGTGTATACACAATCAACATGCTAAAATTGACGAGTTGACGAATAGAGTGGGAATCTTGATGGAAGAAGAGTCCAGCCATGCACCTAGCAAGCTCCCAGAAGTACCAGAGAATGATCCTCCCCCAAGATAAGTGGCATCTGCTAAGGCTATCCTTGTTTCATCTGAAGGGATTATTCCGATCGATCAACTAAATGAGTTTATTTGAAGGGTCTATCAAATTTGAGTATGAAGTTGCTTCCAAGTCCTCCCTTACACACACAAAGCCGTACATTGCAAGGATTGATATGTTGAAGATGGTTGTTGGCTATCAACCTCGAAAGTTCCAACAATTTGATGGCTAAGGCAATCCAAAGAAACACGTGGTGCACTTTGTTGAGACATGCAACAATGCTGGGACTTATAGAGATTATCTCTTCAAGAAGTTAGTCCGCTCGCTAAAAGGAAATGCTTTTTATTGGTATAAAGACCTTGATGCTGGATTTTATGATAGCTGGGATCAACTAGAGCAAGAGTTCCTCAATCACTTTTATAGCACAAGGCGCACTGTGAGCATGTTGGAATATACAAATACTCGTCAATAAAAGGGTGAACCAGTTATCGATTTTATCAATCTTTGGAGGAATGCAAGCCTTAACTGCAAAGATAGGCTTAGTGAAGCTTCTGGCATAGATATGTACATCCAAGACATGCATTGGGGACTGCGCTGCATCTTGCAAGGTATCAATCCTAGCATATTTGAAGAGCTTACAACTCGTTCCCATGAAATGGAATTGAGCATGGCCTCCACTAGAAATGAAACCATCTATGAGCCTCGCAAAGGGAACTACAAACAAGAATTCAGGAAATGGAGCAAGTTCGTACCCAAGTCTGAAAGCAAAGAATCTATGAATGTCAACACATCACCTGTGAAGTTCACAACGAAGGTGAGCAAGAAGCAGAGTATGAAATCCACTTTTTTCAAGATAATCCAAGTGGAAAGTTGACTCTAAAAGAAATGCAAGATAAGGAGTACCCACTTCTTGATTCTGATGACCTTTTCAATTGTTGAAGAACTCCTTGAGCTAAAGGTCATTGAGCTTCCGGAGATGAAGCTGGGAAAGTTAATGATCCAAATTGCTGCAAATATCATCGACTTGTGGGTCACCCTTTTGAGAAGTGCTTTGTATTCAAGGATAAAGTTATGGACATGGCTTGCGAAAAATTGATCGTGCTTGAAGATGAGAAGTCAAGTGAAAACCAAGTCTCTATGACCTTTGGTTCATTTCATCCAGATTAATTATGCAGTTTTGAAGAAAGTAAAGATAAAGAAATAATGAAGAATAACAAAGTGAATTTGATTAGCCTGATAATGATGAAGGTTGGATGTTAGTGACTTTCGTAGGCTCCACAAAAGAAGACCACAAAAAGAATCAATAGAACAACCAACAAGAAAAATGACGGTGACCAAGAAAATAGAACCCAATTAATCATTTGAGTAAAGAAAAGTGGAGGTGCACCACCCTCAAAATCCACGACATCCAGGGACATTGGAGGAGTTCTTGCCAAGTTGGTTCCGCACGAAGATTTCTCATGATGGTGTCAAGACCTCTTGTTGCAATACTGTTAAAGAAGTAGAAAACAGTGATGACTTAATGTTAGCACCATCTTTGGAAAAGCCCATTGAATCTATTCCTCAAGAAGTTAATGTTTCAGAGGAAAAGATCACATTCACGCATGATGACCTTCTACTAGGTGACACTCCTCATAATCATCCATTATACATGGTTGGCCAGGGTAAATTAAATTTTAATTGATGGAGGATCCTCAGCCAATACCTTGCCAATTCTCACCGTGAAGGAACTTGGCATTACCATGGATGAATTATCTAAAATCCGCTTGATGATTCAAGGATTTAACCAAGGGGGGAAAAGAGCGATAGGTGCGATCAAATTGGATATCACTATCGGAGATATGCAATCAAATGCATGGATTCATGTGATTAATGCAAAGAATTCATACAACTTCTTGCTTGGAAGGCCTTGCTTACATGAGAATAAAGTGGTTCCATCTACCTACTATAAAAATTTGAAGTACTACAAGGATAGGGTCAAGAAGAAGATAACTGCTGATGACAAGCCATTCATTGAGGCTGAGTCGCACTTCACCGATGAAAAGTTCTACTTGAGAAACCATGTTGTAAAATAGCTAATAGCTGATGATGTCATGAAGAGAAAGAATGATGAGTCCACAAATTAAAGAGCTGAGGTTACTGGTGATAAAGCCAAAGCTGTTGTTGAGGAAGTACACCCTAACTCGAATAAATCTTATAGAGGGAACGTTGTGTCTTATAGTAAGAAAGGAACTTATGCGCTTCGCTATGTCCCTAAAGAGAAAAAAGAGGAGGGAGAATAATCTAATCTCCAAACCGATACTCTAAGGGTGTTAACTCTTCCGATCAAACAAATCGAGGCAATACAACTGTCCTCAAATCTAGTTGGAGGTTTGTGGACTAAAATCATTCGCAGAATGTGGCACTTTCTACAAGGCAAGTAATATGTAAGTGAAGATGTGAAAAGAAAATTCCAAAGATGAAGAGGAAACTATCGAATGGTAAAGGAAGAATGCGGTAAAAAGGTGAAAAGAATGAGATTGCATTTATTATGATCCTACAAATATAATATGACTCCAGAACATTATGCAAGCATGGCGCCGGGGAGAATAAATAAGTGGGAATGAACACTTGATACATAAGGATCATGTACGAGTGGTAAGTTAAGACAAAGAACATAACCTAAGAGGCATTACATAAAATACATATATGAGAGTGGACCAATGAGTAGTGGGTAGTTGATTCAGGAAGAGCCTAGTTATGGCTAGATAGGAGGATACAAACAAATCAGTAGATCACCTTTTAGCTTTAGTCAGTCGAGTAGCTTATTCGAACGTTGTGAAATCATTCCTACCTTTGCAATACCAGCGCATCTTGTGCCACAAACCCATCATAGGAAATTCAGTCTCTCAAAGACGACATCGTAATCCTCGAGAAATATTCAAATAGGAGTTGGGTTAGTAGAAGGTACAATATAAGTGTTACGAAAATAAAAGAGAGTGCCATTAGTGAGAAAACTGAAATTTCAATTCAGAAGCAACCCTACGAGCACAAGGGCGTGGAGGTAAGTAACTAAGGATAATGATAGGCGAGTAAGAACTTCAGAAATATCGCGAGGTATACAATTTAATAAGCTTGTATCTTTGCAAGAGTCAGAGGGTCTTCCCTAAGCACTGCGATGAAAGACTAGATGAGGAAACAAGGAAGAAGGTTTCAACATAAGCATAGTGACCTAAATAAGAAATGGTCTTGTAACAGAAGTCTCACTATAATATTGTATGCACTCCATAAGAAAGTGGCACCTATCGTGGCTAATGAACGGGAAGAAGAAAAAAATCAAAAGTTGATAATCTAGATCATATGAGTTACAGGGAACTCCAGTATTCATGGGCACTAAGATAAGCGAACGACCAGGAAAAGTAATTGCTTACATTTAAAGACAATTGAGAAGGCATGAAAGGAAATGTATGGTGCTAGTATATTAAAAGGAAGGTTGCGAGTATTATAAATAGATATGCGTAGGTCACAAGCTAAAGTATGGTAGAGCAACAAGGTTTTGGCTAGATAGGAGTAAGGATAAGAAAAGGTGACGAGAATAGGTAAGTCCTCGGGATTAAACCCATCACAACAAGAGAGCTGATGGTTTTCATAGAGTTATAAAAAGCTCAGTTTAACATGAGTGAACTCAAAGAAGTTTAAAACTAGGAGCATTTAGAAGAGATGGAATGCTACCCTGGTAGTAAAGTAAGGGTGTAATTGTGATAAATTATAAGAGGATGACGTTTAGGCCTTTGGTTGAGTAATGATTTTGAGAACATGGATTTCATGAACTTCATGGGATTAGAATACCCCCATAAGATAAATCAAATTATGATGCTATGAAATACGGTTATTGAAGTATAGTATCGTCCCTAGGTGGATCAATAAAATCACTTCAAATGTTCCCCGATGCGACATGAACCCTAGTGACAATGTATTACATGAGAGGTTTCAAGTTATCAGTAGTAGATTATGGATCACCATTAAGGTGAATCAACAATGGATGGATAAAAGTTATAAAGTATGATATAAGATTAGGCTCTCATTCTTAAGATGAATAATAATGAGGAAGCATTAAAGGACTTAGATTTATACATATAGGATAAGCAGCGACAACGTAACCTATAGTTGGGTTGCAAATCTCGGTAATAAGAAACTGAAGCAAGTGTTATGGCATAGTATGACCCACCTAGATGTTGTAAAGCCATAAGGATAAATAACCGAGGCTATTAAACATGTTTATCAATAGTTGTAAGTTCGACAAAGTACTGAGGGAAAAACTTCAGTACACCTATAGATGCCCAGAGGGACAACTTGTCGAGTTCTGTATATGTTCCCAAAAAAAGGTCTAGAGATTGACTAAAATCTGGAGGAAAAAGGAGAAAAGAGTCGCATAGTGAACATACAAGGTTAGAATTGAACAAGCTGCATGAAATAAGGTAGAAACAGTTACGAGATTGGAAGAATTTCGACCACAAGCCATGGTGTGAGAAAGAGGCCTAAAGGGAGGAAAGCCTTAACCTTAGAATTTATTCACCGAGCAACTCCCTATATGGAAAAAACAATATTAAAGTATTTGTAAAATCTATTGTTTAAGATACAGATAAGTGCATCAGTCAACATTCGAGGACGAATGTTCCAAAGAGGGGAATGACGTTACACCCCATATTTTTGTACGTGAGAGTACGTCGTAAGTCAATTGATTTAAGCTCAATGATGAGATCTTCTTTAAATGTACAGAAAGTAAGTTAATAATGTTAACTTGGAGGTTAAAAATACTTAATATCATGTACTGCAAGTACCAAGAGGGTTGGAAGTCTTAGAAGCTAAACCAATTGAAGAAAATAAGTTTCGTCGAAAGTCGACAAGTTGGGAATGTTATAACATGTACTTTTGGGGTGATACTAAGGTGCTTAAAATGATAAGTAAGTTATGTTATGAGTTATTTTTGATCTTATGATATTCATGTGTTATGTTTTGAAGTCAAGTGAGTTGTGGAACAAAAGTTGGCAAAGATCATCACAAGTTACATACATAAATATGCTGAAATTTAGGTCAAATGTAGCTGAGCTTCTCTCCCAATATACTTGAAATTTGTGCATGATCAACCTACCAAATTGAAGATCTATGAGTCTATTTTCTAAATCATTACACCGTTCATCGATACAAAATAGGAGTAGAGAGATATTTGCAGTTTCCTAAGAGTGCGCAAACTGTATAGTTGACAAGTAGGTTTGTAACTAAAGCTTCTTGAGCAATACATTTCGTGTGTTATATGAGGCATTTTGACATATTATATACCAAAATGAAGGTCAGGGAATTTAGTTTCTAACACTCGTAACCATTCGTTCATATGGAATCCAGATAATAAGATATAAGCGTCTGAAGAAGAGCCAATAATAGGGTGCCAATCTAGCACCTCTTTGACTTTTCAAAAATCGATATATATAGGCCTTATGTCGTCTCTTTATTCAATTTCCACATACCACAACCAGAATAAGACCCCTAAATTTATTCTCAAGCTCCCCACAAGGGTTTTCAAGAATATTAACATCCCGGGTACGAAATCAAGAAACAATAACACTAGAACGATCCATACGACGTAAGTATCGCTATATCACCTCTCTTTTTCTTTGTAGTTTGAGTTTTGGAAGGTAATTCATAGTTAAGAAAACGTCTACTCTCTTTATTTAAACTTTAAATATCAATTAAGGTTTATAAATTCATTTCCTAATAGTTAGGACTCACGGGATGGTGATCGGAAGCCGTGAGTTCGAGTTATTCGACTTGTAGAGGATAGTTTTGTTGGCTGTTTCGTGTTGCTTTTGGGATTTATATTTTGGTGATGTTTTATGGAGTTTTGGAGGATAAAATATGTGGATAAACATAACATAATTTTGGAATGGTGTGCTGGTCATTCGTCGTTATATTTTTTGGTTGTTTAACACTACTTTTGTTGTCGTTTTATGTATGAAGGGATTAGGGAGTGTGGGCTGTTTTGTGATATATTGTGATGGAGGTAAAGTTGTAAAATGTTGAATACATGTTGTTATTATTTTTTTCTTTGTCTTGTTGATATATGGTATTGGAGGAGGCCTTTGTTACAGGGGAGTTGCTACCCGAATTTACGTAAACGAGCTACTAGCTTAAGTTACAGACTTAACCTTTGGTCACAACTGATTTTGAATCTCCTTATGCTATGATAGATGGAGTTGACTTGGTTGAAGAGTTTCTTGGAAGGTATTAAGGACTCAACTTGGTTAAGGCATGTTAGGCAATTCCTTCTTTCTTTTGGCATGATCCAAAGGGAAACGAACGTACATGATACACTATTTCATAACGAATCTACTCCTAGCAACTAAGGTTGTCCATGTTTTTCATTTCCTATAAAGTTATCCTAAGAAAGTATGTATGATCCTTGAATCGTAGTGAAGTTCATATTGATGGTATGTTGTCCATAATGTTAATTGAAGGTGGAATGACCTTACGTCAGTCCGAAAGGTTTAGAATGTGATTTCATTAGTCCAACATGTATTATATATGTATCTACTTTACTCTACCGAGCTGCGCTATAGTCAGCCGGGAACAAAACCTATTGTGCAACCACTGATCAGTTGGGTTTATCGAGCTCCATGTGGCTAGGTACGATTCTACCGAGCCTTATGATGGTCGGGTACGTTTTTACCGAGTCCTCTTCGAGGCCAGGTATGATATGATGATGATGATGCCCATAGTGGCGTATGATTTTAAAATATTATGTATATATATGTATCATGCATTTCATGTCACTATCTCTCGGAGGCACTCAGATGCTACAGGTTGTATCTCCTATATCTCCATTTACATTACTGTTCTTATTTATGCTTTTTTGCCTTATATACTCAGTACTTTATTCGTACTGACGTCCCTTTTTCTCGGGGACACTACGTTTCATGCATGTTGGTCCAGATAGACAGGTTTACAGTCCTCCTAGTAGCCTATCAGCTCAGCGAAAGTGTTGGTGCACACCAGTTTCTCCGGAGTTGCCTATTTGGACATGTATTGATTGGTATGGCGGGCCCTGTCCCGACCTTTATGATGTTTATGTACTCTTAGAGGCTTGTAGAAAAATGTCAGGTATATGGATACTTGTATGGCCTTATCGGCCTATGTTTTGAGTTTACAATTGATCATGTCATCCTTATAGGCCCGTATGTCACATGTATAAGTTTCTATATCATGTTAGGTCGTCCTATGTCTAGCATTTCCTTATATTTTATTTCGTTTATGTCATGATGACCTTTTTGGCACATTTACCCATGATAGTACGATAAGAAAGATATGTTACATTGGTGCTCGGTTGAGTAAAGTACCGGGTGCCTGTCGCAGCCCTCCTGTTTGGGCCGTGACACAGAATTCATCAGATTCAATCTTTCTTCCACTAAACTTAGTAATCTTTACATTTTTTTGGATGAATTGTTGTTCTGTTACCATGTCTGTGTGGAGCTAAACTTGGCGTTCTAGAGTTTTTTTTGTCATGAATTATGAAGTTTATTAATTACATTACCGTTTATACGAGTTATCATCTTTGGTTGTTTCTCTAATTCTGTGCGTAATTCTTTAATTGTTTAGCCAGAAGTTGAGTTTTATTTACTATCTATGCTATGCTTGGGAAATCCATGTTTAGATTGGAGTAGAATTAGAGAGAGCTTGTTTCTGAACCCGTGGCTCGGGGAAAGATTTCGCGATTAGGATAGGAATATACCTAACAATGTTGGTTAGTTAAATACCGTCTTATATCCGTTCATGATAGATTCAATACCATAGGGATATAGGGTTGATCTATTGTGGATAGACTAATAGTATTATGGGAATATGCTATTTATATAAATGATCCGGTCAACTAGCAATCGTAGATAATTTGGATTAACAGGTGTAATTACGAACTCAATAGGATTGATAAACTGACCACAACCCTGGAATCTATATCTCCCTTGGTTACGTGTTTAAATTTTGCAATACAAGTTATAATAGAAAAACCAAACTTTTGATTATCTTGGACAGTAAATTGATTTTAGTTTGCTTAGTTAACGATTAATGTAACTCTCTGTGGATTCGACATCCGACTTTTGAGTCACTTTATTACTTGACGGCCACGTATACTTGTGTGTACTTGGGGAACCAACAAGTTCTTGGCGCCATTGCCAGGGACTTAGTTATTGATTGTATATCTAAGTTAAGCTTTTAATTGATTTCTGTTTAGGTTTTTAATTTTACTGTTTAGTTATTTTTCTATATTAGACTTTTACTTTTATCTTTTCAGGTTTTGTTTATATTTTCTTTTTGTAAATATTTTTTTATAAAAATTTAATTTATCTCTTAGTGTGTTCATAGTTCTCTCGGCATGATATATTGGGATGAAATATCTGGAGGTAAGGTTACTGATGAAGACGCTTGGTTGACGGAGAATTATATGGCCCATCTTTTTGGGCTTGTCATGACCTGAATTCCGGGAGGTCTGAATTTGAATATGGGAGTAAGGTTTTGTATTGGGATGGATATTCACGATTAAGGGAATATGCGGAACGACGTTATCTTCTAACAAAGTTGGTGAATGATTGGTCGAAGGAGAGAGTTTATCTTGCACAAGAAATTGACAAGTTTGGCTTGTCTTTGCACAACTTGGATGTAGATTTGAGTGCAAAGTTTGATGCGTTCAACATCCAACAATTTAATGATGAGTTGTGTGAAGCCGAAAAAATCTTCTAGACCAAATTGAGGAGCTAAAACAAGAATACCAAGCATTAAAGCAAATTTTTCTTGAGGATGCCAATGTTGAGAAGAGTGTTCTAGAGTCATGTGACAAAGTAGATAATATTATATTTGAAGACTCTAGTGTGTGTACATATAAGGATGTAAATGGTGACATAATTCTAGAGTTGGAACGCATTCGTCCTCATTCCATGCATTTTTCGACATTGTGTTTGGATAATGATATGAAAATTGAGTCATCCGAGCCTTTGGAGGAGCCAAAGGACAAGGAGTAAGGTTCTTATATTCTAGAATTTATCGTGCTATAGAGACAAAATAAAATACCGCATCTGAAGGCCAAGAAGTGTAGAATGCGAAGTTGGTTACTTGGCCAATTACATTTGTCCCACCACTCCGAGAGCATAGCAAAAAGCTTGAAGCCAAATTGGGGATTAATTTATAAGTTCGAGGTAGAGGCAAAAAGTGGTTCAAGTCGTGCCGCGACGTTAAATTATACACTTGTTGGGAGGCAACCCAAATTTACTACTCTCTTTTATTTTTATTTTTGCAATATTTGTTTATATTTTGTAGGATTACAAGCATAGAAAACAAAGCCATTGGAAGAGTGCAAAAGCTAGCTAGAAGGTGAAAACTAAGTGTGGGTGCCCGTACAAAGGATCATGCCTTGGGAAAGTAGTCACAACCCCAAATCCTAAACCGGCCGTGATGGCGCCTATCGTGGAACTAGGCTAGCCAACAATCACTTAATCACAGTTTCTTTCCAAAATTCCAACCTGTTTTCAACATTTCATAAATGTATATCGAATTACCGAGTCCATTAGGAAAAATAAACATTTAAACAGTCTAAACCATCCCCAAAATCCGGAGTCAACATGTCATGAGCATCTAAGGAATATACCAAAAAGTCTACTATTATAATACAAAACCTCCGAACGAATAACTAGGTACACCATAAGAAGGGAAAATAGAGATGATGCAGACGCTGTTATGTCCCGAACCTCTGATTCCGCACGGAATAGATGGCTAACGCTCGGTATCAGCACCTGTATCTGCACATAGGGGTGCATGAAGTAATGTGAGTGTGCCAACTCAATAGTAATGAAAATAAATCAAGTCCAAGCGGCAAGAAACACATAAAAATCAAGTCATCAGTTCACAATATGCACAACCTTTCTTTCCAATAGTATATACATATATATGCATGAAATCAACATGCCTTAAAAGCCAACTTCATTAAAATCCTTAAAAAAATGTGTTTTCCAACAATTTTAGAAATAAAAATACCTGAAGAATTTAGTGTAAAATGAAATAAGTCATAAATGGCCCCTCGGGCAAAACATGAATCATAAATCGCCCCTCGGGAAGAACATCACTCAGCATACCTCACAGCCACTCAGTATCAGCCCCTCGGGCACCCTCACTGTCACACATGCATCCCTGTCACTCGTCACTCGACACTCGCATTCAGTAGGTATCTGCACTCACTGGGGGTGTGTACAGACTCCGGAGGGGCTCCTTCATCCCAAGCGCTAATATCAAGCCACCTCGTGGCGTATAATATCCTCACAATCAGGCCCTCGGCCTCACTCAGTCAGAAAATCTCAAAAGCCCCTCGGGCGTATTAGTAAAATGGGGTACTCGACCCAAAAGCATCATTTTATATCTCAAAACAGTGTAAATAAGCTGAGTTTCGAAATCAGTAAAACATAACATGACTGAGTGTAAATCATAAATCAAAAGTGAGGAAATAACAGTAAAAAGTCCCCAAGGGGTCTAAACAAGTCGGCACGAGGCCCCAAACATGGCTTATAGCCCAAATATATAAATAGTTTTAGAAAAAAATTCAACATATGATTTAGAGTAAAAATACGCAACTCAATAGTTGCCGCGGAGAGGACCAAGTCCAATCCAAAAATCAGTGCGCGCCACATACTCGTCATCCGACATGTGCTCCATTCTAAAAATAGTGAGAAATATGAAGTTCGGCGTTTCATACCCTCAGGACAAGATTTATAGCCATTACTTACCTCTACTGGGCCACAATACTACTCTTCGATGCTCTTGCCCCTCAAATTGGCTCCCGATTGCTTCAAATCTAACCAAAACCAGATTAACATCATCAATATACGCTAAAGGAACAAAATCCACTCGAAAATTTGGCCAAACCCGAGACTCGGGCCCACGTCTCAGAATTCGATAAAATTTACATCAATAGAATCCTCATCTTCCCACGATTATATACATACCAAGAACACCAAAATCGGACCACAATTGCCCACTCAAATCATCAAAAGAAAATTCCAATTTCTCATGCACCTAATCTCCCCAATTTTGGGTTTAAATTCAACAAATTTCCGGTTTAATTACTTAGAAAACAACATAGAAACGAGTTATGAAGCTGAAAACCTTACCTGAAAGTGACCCCCTTCGATTTCCTCTTCAAACCCTCTCAAAGAGCTCCCAACTCGTTTAATAATGGAGGAAAAATGAACTAATCTCGCAAAAATGGCCTTTTAAAACATTCTGCCCATCACTAAATATCAATTCACTGCGATCGCGGGACCACCCACGCAATCGCGAAGAACAAACTGACAGCCCCCAAATTTGCGATCGCACCATTAGCCACGCGATCGCGAATCTTGACTCCCTGACCTATGCGATCGCGTACCCATTCACGCGGTCGTGAAGAAGAATTGCAACAACCTCACGCCCCCCCTTTTTCTTCTACGCGATCGCACAATACACCACGCGACCGCATTGCTTCACCTGCCCAACCTATGCAATCGCAATCCTTATTACACGATCTTATAGAACAAATTTCCTGCCCCATTATTTTTCTCTACGCGATCGCAGTGAAGAAATCACTGATGCTAAAACACCAGAAAACTAGCAATCTCCCAAAGACAAAAAGTGCCTGATTGATAATCCGAAACACACCCGAGGCCCCCGGGACCTCAACCAATCCTACCAACACCCCATAACATTATTCAAACTTAGTCGATCCTTCGAAACACCAAAAACAACGCAAAAACACTAAAATTACATCAAATTCAAGCCTATGAACTTTGAAACTTTTAAATTTCGCTAATGATGCCGAAACCAACCAAAACACATCCGATTGACCTGAAAATTTGCACACATATCCAAAATGACATTACAAACCTGCTCCAACTTTCGGAATTCCATTCCGACTCTGATAGCCTATTTTCCACTGCCAATCATAAATCGCCAAGAACTAACTTTCGCCAGTTCAAGCCTAATTCTACACCGGTCATCAAAACTTCATTCCGAACACACTCCTAAGTCCCAAATCACCTAAAAAAGATATCCGATCCATAAAGTCCACATTCTGAGGTCGTTTACCAATAAGTCAACTCCTAGTTGACTTTTTGAACTATTAAGCTAATTTAAGAGACTACGTGTCTCAGTTCTCACCACGACCACTCCGAACACGAACCAACCGACCCAACACAACATAAATAGGCTAAAAAACATACGATAAAGCGTAAACGGGAAAAACGGGGCTAATCTCACGAAACGACCGGCCAGGTCGTTACAAAAGTCTAAGTACCCCGTGAGCCGTTATTGCTTTGGCCTTTGGCGTTCCAGGGAGTTTTTTGTCCACCCTCGTTATTTTTATTTTTCTTTATTTTTACATTGGGGATACTAAACACTTTTAAGTGTGTGGTGGGAGAATTCCTCTAGATATTTAGTAGTGGTATGTTAGAAAAATGTTTACTTCTTATTTTGATTTTAGCTTCTTATTTTTTTTGTAGTTGTGTAGTATTTTAGTTGCTTAATTTTATTTTAAATAAAGAAAAATTGAAAAAGAAAAGTCAGAAAATTGGACTTTTCCCGATGATGGATCTCCTAGACAGTTTTCTTGAGGGATTAAAGTCTAAATAAAATCCAAAATTGTGTCTTTTAGTTTCCTTTAGGTAGTAATAATATTCCGTGATTTTTCTTTGTGCCTCGGTTCTTTTAATGGGATGTAGTTTTAACCGGATGTTAGTTTTTTTTAGTGTAGGACTTAGGAAAAAATGGAGGAATAAAGATGAGAGTCCTAAGCGCCCTTGACTTGTTTGATAGTAGCATATGTAGGCTTTGAGGGGTGTTGTTATATCAGATGTTGTTCCGTCTTCGTCCAATTCATGTAATGTTGTGATAGTGCCGTGTGAGTTGTGAAACGGCTTGATAGATCCCTATGTGTTGAGTCTCCATGTAGTGATGATGTTATGCGAGCATGAGAGCTCTTGAGATTCAGAATATATATATCACACTCAGTTGTGCTTAAGTTTTGTAGCATGTGGCTTTATCAGTCTCCCCAGGATGGTATTATGCACTTAGCGTGCTTATGATCGATATTCAGTATTTTGTGATAGTGAGCAATTCAGCTCCGTGTATATTTCCTTATGTGAATTTTATGATGGGATCGGGTGGCACGCCGCAACCGGTATGTTATTTGGATCGGGTTGCACGCCGCAACAATGTGATGATGAGTCAGGTTCCTATATTTATTTTTTTCTCGTGTTTTACTTCCTATTTTCTGAGGAAAGTTCATATTATTTGCGTGAGTTGAGCAGTCCCTTCTTGAGTCATTTCTTATGTATTATGTTCGAGTTGTGGCCTATTGGCGCGATGTTGTATCATGTGAGACTGATGGTCATTGTGGTCAGATGATGAGTTATGCAATGCATGGTGTTGATTCAACAAAGGTATGCAGTCATGTTCTGGTATATCGTGTGGTAGTTGATACGGTGTTTATAATTTGGAACTAGGCCTGACCGAGAATTTTAGGTATTGGAATTGGGTTATGAGCTAATTGTATGGATAAAGGAGGTTGTCTTCAGGTTTGATCATGCATATGTGCTCAACTGGGTTGTAGTAGCACGGGTAGGTGCTCGAGGTGTTAAGAAATGATTTCAGATAACTCCAGAGCAGTTCCTAGCACATTCGAGGACGAACGTCTGTTTAAGTGGGGGAGAATGTAACGACCCGATCGGTCATTTTGAGCTCTAGCGCGCCGTTCACCGGTTTGAAGTCATAAGAAGCTTCATTTTGGGTATTATGACGTGTAGGTGTGGTTGGAACTGAATTTCAGGAAGTTTGGAGTCAATTTAGGAAGAAAATTATCAATTAGGAAGCCTTAAGTTGGAAGAATCAACTATTATTGGAATTTTGAGTAAACGACCTCTGAATCAGGATTTGAAGGTTCATGCAGGTTCGTATGATGATTTTGGACTTGGGCGTATGTCCGGATCGGGCTTTGGATAACCCAGGAGCATTTCGGCGTATATTGTGGAAGTAAGCGTTTTTGAAGAAATTTCCTAAGTTTGCCTTGAAGCGTATTTCAGTGATATTGATGTCCGTTTGGGATTCCGAGCCTAGGAATAGCTCCGTATGGTGATTCTGGAGTTGGGAGAACACGAAAGTGAATTTGGATGCTTATAGGTCATTTTGAAGTCATTTGGCTAAAGATAGAAATCTTAAGGTTTTTGAGAAATCCGACCGAAAGTGGAAATTTTGATATCGGGGTCGGAATACGATTCTGGAAGTTGGAGCAGGTCCTTAATGTTGAACATGACTTGTGTGCAAAATTTGGGGTCAATCGGACGTGATTTGATAGGTTTCTGCATCGGATGTGGATGTTTGAAATTTCAAATTTCATAAAGCTTGAATTGGAGTGCGATTCATGATTTCGACATTGTTTGATGTGATTTGAGGCCTGGAGCGAGTTCTTATCATGTTTTGGGACATGCTGGTATAATTGGTTAAGCTCCCGAGGGCCTCAGGTGGATTTCGGAAGGCTAACAGAATGGATTTCGGGTAAAAATAGCTTCTGAAATTTCTGCTGCAAATCTGTTTTGGACAGCAACTAATGCATCAAAGAGCTAAATTTGGAAGTGTGTATATCAAAATCTATAAGGAACCTGAAAATTTGCAAAATATAAAAGTTGTATCCCTTGAATTCTAGTTTCTATAAAGTTAAACCATTCATGATTTGGACATTTGATCAGAAAGTTATAATCGATTGAAGATGGCTGGTGAAGCAGTTTTGACAGAATTTACTGATGCATGGAGCCGACTTTAGAAGCTCATATCTCGGAATATATAAGGAGTTATATAGTTTACAACCTATCATATTAAAGATCTTCGAGTGTAGTTTCTAAATCTTCAAACCGTTAATCATTTGAATATTTATGCAAGGAGTTATGGGTGTTTTAACAGAAGGTGTACAACAAGGGAAAATTATAATAGAATGTACAACCTGCACAGCGCAAGGTACAACTCGATGAAGCCTGGGCAGATTATTTTAAACACGAGTTTTGGCCCATTTATTTCATTTCTTTCATTTGGCTTGGACGAGTTTGGAGAGCTCAAGGAGGGAGTTTCACCAAGCAACACTAGGTAAGTGATATCTTCCTATTTTTGAGTTAAATATGTGATCTTACATGGATTTAGATATGGAAAATTAGTATAAATTTTGGATTTTTGGTGAAGACCTAGAATTTAGAATTTTGGACTTTTACCATGAATTTGAGCATGAAAATTAGAGCAAATTGTATATTTGAGTTAGTAAAGCTATGGGTAGAATTTATCTTCGAGAAATTTCAGAATCCGGACACGTGGGCCCGAGGGCATTTTGGTTAACTTTTCGAGTGGAGTTGGGAACTTATATAATTTGAGTTTGTTACAATTATTAGAGTGATTTTTATTGGTTTGCCCGTTATTTTAAAATTTTTGGGGCGTTGTGCATCAATTGGAGTCGTCGGAAGGGCTTGGAAGCCGGTTATGGAATTTTGGAGCAAGGTAAGTCTCCTTTCTAACTTTGTGAGGGGGAATTGTCCCCATAGGTGAACTAAATGAATACCTGCTATTATTTGCGGGGGCTACATACGCACGAGGTGACGGTAGTCTAGGACCCAGTAGCATGCTTTACTTGTTGTACTTGTGACCTTGTCAATAAAATATCATGTGATGCTTTCAATTAGTATCTAAATCTCTGAGAAGGATAAAGTTTACTTTTCTTAATCACCTAGAAGGAGAATTGATTGTTCCTTGGATAATTGTGTTTCGGATAAATCTATAAAGTTTGGAACCCTGTCGAAATTGGCAAGTAAATCTCCAGAAAGGTTTTAAATACTATTCTCATGTTTATTAAAAGGAGAATCTTATCACTTCATAGAACAACTAATTTTCCTGTTTTCTTGATAAAAATGTGGTTTATTGGTGTGAATATGTGTAACTTTGGGTGCCTGAGTCGCATGTATGATTCGCGAGCAGGATGACCCTGTATTTATGTACATTTATACGGGGACCCGAGTCGCAGGTATGATTTGTGAGCGGGGTAGCCCTAGTAATATGTTAACCGCGTCGCATGTTAGATTCACGAGCGAGACAGATAGATGCATCTATGGTTCGGGTCGTTCGACCCTCGGCAGTGCACATTTTATTATTGTTGGTCTGCGCCGATCGACCCTCGGCATTACTTGCGCATGATAATTGCTGCGTATTTTCTGTAATTATTACTTGTTTATTGGCCTATGAAGTTTTAATTGATAACTGAAATGACAAAGATTTAAAGTCTTAAATGTGGAAGGAGTTGATATTATTTATTCCCGATTTTAATAAATTCCCTATGACATCCATGGTTAGTGTCTCACTTGATTATACTAAATTGACTTTTAGCAAGTGTCTAATTCGGCCCCTCGTCACTACCTCTCTGAGGTTAGGCGGGATACTTACTGAGTACACGTTGTTTTCGTACTCATGCTACACTTGCTGTGTATTTTTATTGCACAGGTACTTTCATAGAAATGTGGCTGGTTTGGAGACTTAGGCGAGCTGCATTATCCGGAGGCGATCCGCAGCTGATAGAGTCTCCCTCGTATTGTATTTATTTTATTTTAATTTCCTGGTCAAATTGTGTTTCGAATAAGCTTTGTAGAATTGTAAAATTCTTAGAATTTTGTCATGAACTTATGACACCGGGTTCTGGGATGTGTTTGGGATACATTTTATATAAATGGAAGATTAAACTATCGTATTTACTTAGCGGATTTTATTCAGTTAATATGTAGTAAAGTGAAAGATAATGATTTCAAAAATGCTAAAAACAGGAAATCTAACTTAACTATTTAATGATTGGCTTACCCGACATTGGTGTCCGGCGCCATCACGACCTTATGGATTTTGGGTCGTGACATCCTACCCGTCCTTTAGCCCACATTACAACCATGAAATTTTATTAATTGATTTCAGATCGAGCGAGCCTACATTACTGGAGTTACGTTATAGACAAGCCTATGGTACCAATTGCATGCATGTGACTTCTTTTGTGAGAGTGAGCAATTTTCTTTGATATATAAGAGTCCTTGAAATATATTTGAGCATTTCAATTGAATGTATGGCTTCCACTTACTCTCGTTGTGAGGGAGCATGGTTTCATGAGGAACAAATAACATTATTAGATTTCTCTAGGATGTTTGATGATCAAGCCATGAGTGCTTGGTGACACTGAGTCGGTTTTAGAGGTTAGGATGGTTATAAGCATGTCTTCTTTGCTGTGACTATTTTTGAAGAATGGCATAAGAAAAGGGAAGTGTAAGTGATTGCATATGCTACGGTTTAATTGTTACTATCAATCGTGGTCATTGGTGTAGTGTGCTTCAAATGTGTAAATATAAAGTTCTCAAGAATAGTGTTAGTTGTTGGTTGCTCGAGGACAAGCAAGAGCTTAAGTGTGGATGGTGATGTTGGCTAAAATTCCATGTTTTGCATGTAATTTGCCTTGCATTATGCCTTGATCTTGTTAAATTTAGTTTGTGACTCGAGCTTACTAATGGTATTTTTATGTGTAGGAGTCAATTGGAAGTGATTTGGGGAGTTTGCATGTAAATTGACGTTAAAAGGGACGAATTTGGAGGAAGTATAAGTTGGTGCCCAGTTTGGTGCCAGGCACCAACGAAAACACCATTGATAGAAGACAAAAAGTTTGTTGTCTAGGTTGGCGCCAGACGCCAAAGGGTGGATTTTGTCCTAATTCGATTGGGACTTGGGGGATACACGTCCCCAACATGTATAAAAGGGGTTCTAAACCTATTTTTGAGGGATTGAACATACTTTGGACGAAGAGAGATCACAGAGCCTCCGTGGAGGCTGGAATTCATTAGATTCCATCTTTCTTCCATAAAACTTAGTAAAATTTACGTTTCTTTGGGTGACTTGTTGTTTTGATACCATGTCTATGTGGAGCTAAACTGCGCGTTCTAGGGTTGTGGTTGTAATGAATATTGATGTTTATTAATTACGTTACCGTTGATGCGAGTCATCATCTTTGGTTGTTTCTCTAATTTTGTACATAATTATTAATTATTTGGTGCAGTTGAGTTCTATTTACTATCTATGCTATTCTTGGGAAAGTCGTGTTTAGATTAGAGTAAAATTAGAGAGATCATGTTTCTGAACTCGTGGCTCGGGGAAAGATTTCACGGTTAGGATAGGATTATACCTAACAGTCTTGCTTAGTTGAATACCATATTATATTCGTTCAAGATAGATTGAATATCATAGGAATATAGGATTGATATATTGTGGATAGACATATAGTGTTCTTGGAATATGCTATTTATATAAACAATCCGGTCAGCTAGCAACCATAATTAATTTGGATTAACATGTGTATTTACAAACTCAATAGGATTGAATAACCAACCACTTCCATCGAATCTATATCTCCCTTGGTTACGTGTTTAAATTTTGCAATAGTAGTTGTAATGGAAAAACCAAACTTTTGATTATCTTGGACAATAAATTGATTTTAGTTTGCTTAGTTAACGATTAATCTAAATCTCTGTGGATTTGACATCCGACTTTCGAGTCACCTTATTACTTGACGGCCACGTATACTTGCATGTACTTGGGGAACCAACACTACTCAAGACCCCAAACTATCGAGTGAAATAATAAATCTCTAAACGACCAGTCGGGTTGCTACATGTACCATAAAAAAATCATATAAAGCAATTCAATGCTTGATAATACATGTCCCAGATATAATCTGATCATCGGATCAGGAAATTCCTGCCACACAACTAGGAGACGGAAAGGATATTGAAAGTTCAAATGGCCAAAAATTCCAAATAGGAGGACAAGGTCCAAGAGACGCAAAAAATATTTCAGAAAGTATCCGTAGTAGCAAAAATCTATCTATTTTCTTTCAGAAATTGAAGATTACACTGTATCCACCTCAGAGAAGAAGACTTTGAATCCATATTTTCTATGGATGATGAACCCACTAAAGAAACTCTATTCTCTCTTGATATATATATGATGATTACGGTAATGACCACTACTAAATTATAGAGGCAGTAGTCAAAGCCCAAGAGGAGATCAACGCTCTCATGGTTATCCCTTAGGTGGAACTCAAAGATTACCCATCTAAATGGGATAAATGAACTCACATCATTACTTTTATTGGCATCAGAGCTGATTATTCACTCATGAATTCAGGTATTCTCTCTGAAGAAAAATGGTTGTCGCGTTTCAAGGATCTTAATAATGCATTAAATAAGATCCTGACTACCACACGCATCACAAAGCACCCTATCACAATCAAGATTTTTCTTGAATTGAAATTCAGAACCAAGCTAGTAAGGTCTGATGTATCAAAAAAAGACCTTATTGTCAGATTCGACATTTTCGGACAGCTAAAGGATCAACTCCAAATTAGAACAAATGGGATAACCTTTAAAAAGTAGTTCAAACAATATCAAGAGATCCCAAGGCTATTCTAAATCACCACCAATGACTAACAATCAAGAAATTTGAACAACAACTCGTTGATCATTCATGTGTGGAATTCTACAAGGATTTTATTAAGAATGGAAAGAGCCCATTGTGGAAAAACGAATAATTTTTTTATCAAGCTCCCTTTCAAGAAGTATGAAAAGGTCAATCCAACAAAATCTAGTCATTCAAGCATGAACCCAGGTCATCTTCATATTGCAAAGGAGGAGTGTGAAGAACTTTTGAAGTTTATTCGATCGATCCATCAGACTCACAATGGGCATGCAAAGCATTTTATATCAACGGAGAGCTGAAAAAACCAGAGGTAAACTCTGATTAGTTATTATCTATCAATCTCTTTACTACTTCCTCTAAGATGATAAATTTCCCATCCCAAATAAACTTACCATTTTCTCCCATTAGCCAAGGCCAAATATCTTTCTAAGTTTGATCTTAAATCTTAATTTTGGAAATTGGGAATTTACTCCAAAGAAATAGCCAAAGCAAAACTTTGTATACCTGATCATTATTTCTAATAGAAATTCATGTCGCTTTAATTAAAAACTACACCCCCTTATTCCAAAAAGTAATGATAAAAATATTCCAGCCTATCCTCCATACTTCTCTAATTTACATTGATGATATCCTATTATTTTGGTGATACCTTGGAGGAACATATCAATTTGAGGAACGAGTAACACAGTATGATATTATGCTTTTGGTAAAAAGATAGTTCTTGCCAAAAAGGAAATTGATTTCCTAGGAATGTATTTTTTTTAAGGAGCATACAGCCCAGGGCCACACATATGTCAGGAACTACTCAAATTTTCAAATACCAACCTCACAACGAAGCAAATTCAATAGTTCTTGGGTGTAGTAAATTACTTGAGATATTTTACCCCAAACATCTCTATATACAGTTCTCCACTCACAACTATGCTCAAGCAGGTGCCCATTCGTGAGCAAAATAACAACATAAAGGCAGTCACGAAAATAAAAGAGATATCCAAGGAAGACAAATCTCAAAAAATACCTCAGAGGGTGAGAAGATATTGCAAACTGATGCTAGCAACGAATATTAGAGTGCAAATCTTTTTGAAGAAAAAGATGACCAGAGAAAATATTTGGATATGCCAGCAAAAATGTCAAAGTTGTAGAGCAATATTATCATTCCACATTCAAGAAATTGTAATTAATGAGATATAAAAATTCAATTTCTTCCTGATTCATACAGAACTTCTGGTTGAAATGGAAATTAAGGACTTCCCAAAAATGATCCAGATGAATCCAAAGATTATTTTCATCCTCAGATCCTCAGGTGGCCCAATGGTTCTTCCCTTATAAGTTCTAATTCAAGAATCTGATAAGAAATGGTAGTTTTGCCGCAGTTACCTATCTCGACCAGAAGAATTCTCAAATAGATTTTCATAAGAAATGATGAAGTAAAAAAATTTCCAACAAGCCAGATCTTTATGATTACAAATGTACAAGGTACCAGTTTATTAAAATATATCGATCATCCACCAAAATCATTCAATCTTATAGATCCCTTTGATTCACCCATCATAGTGGAAAAAAGAACTTACTATGAGCTCCAGGTCTTTTGGCAACATGTGTAACGACCCGACTGGTCATTTTGTATAATTATTTCCTGTTATCCCTTTTTTATGATTCACGCGTGTGAATTTATGATTTTATTACTTGTGGGGTTGGTTAGTTTCATTTCGAGAAGCTTTCGGGTTGATTTGGACCCTTTGATACTTGACTTAGAAGCTTAAATTTGAAATGTTGACCAAACATTGACTTTTGTGAAAACAACCTTCGAATGGTATTTTTATGACTCCAATAGCTTCGTATCATGATTTTGCGCTTGGGAATATGGTCAAAATTTATTTCAGAAGCCCGTAGGTTGAATTGTGTTGTTTTGACGAAAGTTGGCAATTTGAACTTGAAAAGTTTGACCATATGGTGACTTTTACCTATCGAGATCGGAATTTTTTTGGACTTGAAATAGGTTAGTTATTCTATTTAAAACTTCTTTGCAAAATTTTATATCATTTGGAGTTTGTTTGATAGGATTCAGACCTTTAGTTATAATTCTAGAAGTTCATGAAATTTACTTTGAAACCTATGTGTTTTAGTGTTTGATTTGTAGCATTAGATGATATTTTTGTATTTTGATCGCGCGAGCGAGTTAATATGATGTTTTAGACTTTTGTGGATGTTTTGTTTGGAGACCCAAGGGCTTGGATGAGTTTCAGAAGGTTTTGAGCTGAAAATGAGTTGCTGGTGTTGTTGGTGCCCAGTTATCGCAATTGCGAGCACCAGCCTCCTAATTGCGAAGGTGACAGTGGGGGATCAAATGTCGCAATAACAACTTTCAATTTGCAATTGCAAAGTCTTTCATCGCAATTGCAATGATGAATGAAGTTGTCAGGGTTCGCAAATGCGAGCCCTGGTCCGCAATTGAGAGGATTCACAAATGCGAACCTTGTGTCGCATATGCGACAACTGCAACTAGTACAAAGGTCTGGGAGAAGGGATTTTTCAAAACACTCTCTCATTTTTGAACCCTAGAGTGATTTGGATAGGGGACTTTCACCTAATCTATTTCTAATCATATCCCATCGATATATCTTCGATTTTAACATCAAAATCATGTGAATCAAAGTGAAAATTTGTGAAACTTTGTCATGATTTGGAGAAAAAAGAATTTGAGTTTTGAGAGTCAATTTGTACTCGGTCATGGGTATCTGGAAATTACCATTGGATGACCCAACATGATATACCGACTTATACATATGACATACGGGCCAATAAAGTCGGCATGATCATTTATATACTCAAACCATATGCTCACAAGGCCATAAAGTATCCTTATACATGACATCTTCCTACAAGCCTCTAAGAGTACATAAATATAATAAAGGTCGGGATAGGGAACCGCCATAAAAATCAATACATGTCCAAATCATATTGACTAAATAGGCAACTCCGGGCAAATGGAGCGCACCAACATCTTCCGCTGAGCCGATAGCTTACTTAGATGACTCTCAACCTGTCTATCGGGACCTGCGGGCATGAAATGCAGCGTCCTCAGTAAAAGCGATGTTAGTACAAATAAACTACCGAGTATTTAAGGTAGGAAAATCCGTATACAATAGACATAAAAGAAACATGGAGTAAAAGACTCAACCTGTAAGTCTGAATAGCTTTGTAAATCATAAAACATTTATAATGTCATATATATGCATGTAAATGTCATATAATGCATAGGTATATGCGTACATAACATCATCAAGCCTCTGAGGGCATCCCATCATATCATCTCGGCCACTGTGGGAAAAATATCAACGTACGTCAACTGATCAGGTGGTGGTGCCTTTATAACGCCATAACCTTTCCCATACCCCATGTACGCGTATATAACAACATCTGGTCATAGATAAATGTACATGTATAATTGAATGAAATGCATAAGAAGTAAGTTAATAAGATTTCTCGGAATGCCATAAGATCAATGTGCATTTCGGATAAACTTTATCAACTACGTATTTTTCTAAGACATATGAATAGAAGAAATAATAATAAGTCACATGGGGAATCAAGAACATAGGCACCCCTAGTACGTTTATGAATAGAGTCATTTATGAAAGTTGTGCGTTTTCTCATTTCGTTTGTAACGCATGAATCCTGCCAAAAAGAAAGAAACAACCTAAACATACCTTACTTGACGAATTTATCAAACACTTTTACTTGAGCTTGCCATGAACAACTTTTGCTCCTTCAAAATATTTGAACAAGAACTACGCACTTCTTATGATCATGTCATACTTCATGTTATAGAATATATGGAGCATTATGTGTATACATTTTTGGCTATGTTCTAGGGTTAGAGGATCCCCAACAATATAAGGAAAGTCTTCAACATCCTTTCTATATCTCAAATTGCTAAAAAAGAATAACATAAGGCTTAATGGATAGGTCTTGCACTTTCACGTGTAAATAGAGAACATCAAGTTCCATGACTCATCTATGCACATTAGTGCCACCCTTGGCCTAATTTAATGCCATGTGGAAGCCCATTAAAAGTTCTTATCCACTTAATCCTATTTAATACCATAATTATTCTCACAATTAATCAATTATTCACATAATTAATTCTAGCACACAATTTACTTAAATACTAATATACTTCATATACCTTACTATTATGGTCATGTGGTACCTTGTAATATCACTAGTACATAAATACAAGGCATTATAGCTTGGGCTGTATTTTATCTCAAAATGTCAAACATCGACGAGAATTATTTTCTTCAACTCGTTTACCCTTTGACCTTCACGGATTTACTTATCACTTGTTATAAATAGCATAATACTTATAACCTCAAATTAATCTTGTCCTTGAACTGATGCCAATTATCTTACGACAAATCTAACATACAATACTACAGTGTGTAACATCGACATAATACTGTGAGGTGTAACATTATCCCCCCACCCTTTGGAACATTCTTTCTCGAATGTTGATTGATGCACTTATCAGTCTCATAACCGATATCTCTTACAAATGGTTTTAGTATTTTCCTTGCTATCTAGGCAACTGTTCTACGAATAAATCCAAAGTCCAGGGCATTCCCACATGTATGCTTCTGTTTCACTCCACTGCCTGATCTCATCTCATATTGTTGAACTTTTATCCATCTATTATTGATTCACCTTTATGTTGACCTATAATCTACCACTAATAACTTGACCTCTTATGTAACACCGCCGGTAAGACTCACATCTCAACAGGGAACATCTGAAATGATTAGACTAATCCACCTGGGGGAGATACTATACTTCCATAACTGTATTTCATAGCATCCTAATGTGATTCATCTTATGTGGGTATTTTAATCCTTTACACTTCACGAAATCCCTTTTATTTCTTCAAATCATTACTCAATCAAAGGACCAAACGTCATCCTTTATCTATCACAATTACACCCTCATTCTACTACCAGGGCAACATTTCATCTCTTCTAAATGCTACAATTCTTAGACTCCTTTGAGTTCATTCAGACTTTACTGAGCTTTCTATAACATAGAGAAACCATCAGCTCTCTTGTTTTCATCGGCTTGATCCTGAGGACTTATCCATTCTCGTCACCTTCTCACTCGCCCTTTCTTATCCTTACTCGTGTCTTCCTAAAACCTTGTCACTTTACTTTAGCTTGCGACCCACACATATCTATTTATACTACTCGCAACTTTCCTTCAACTTTCTTGCACCATAGATTCCTTGTGTTATTATGGAGCATCAAGCGAGACATCGCATCTTCTCTAACTCTTCTTTACTCTCTTAACTAGACCTCTCGATACCTAGAAACCATAGGCTGGAAGATATGCAACTAATTACACTGCTATCATTCCTGGATACTAAATCCCAGCACTTTTAGCCGTCTATCTGAAGTATAGACTATTCACAACCTTCTGCACCTGAGTATCTCATACGTTGTTCACCTTTACCTTACTTACCTTAAAATATCGCATCTTATCTTCTATCTCTATCATGACCTCCCTTCCACATAGGTATAATTCACATCCACAACTTGAAGCTCTATTATAATACTTGCACCTCTGGTGCATACACAAACCGGTGAGAGCTTCAAACTGACTTCTTATGAGGCTAGTACTCTTCTAACTGGATTTATCGCAGAGTCCTTATAGAATGTGGTTGTTGTACTATCTCTCTTGTACCTCTGATATTAAGAGTGATTCTATAATGTTCTCAATTACGATTTGTATAATTTTCCAGGTCCAATAATCAGACTCCTGATTTACTTTGTAGATGTAACTCGTTAGTTTCCTCTTCCCTCTGATCAACCTTTTTTAGGCTTAATCTTTCTTCCGATCTGCAGCTCATGGTATTAGTTATTACTTTAGCCTTTCATGGATGTTATGGAATATCCATGATACAATCTTCTAGCAATTCAATCCTTTGTCTATGACCTGGACTCAATTCTTTATTTTAACTTATACCGGTGTATTTGACAGCCGTATGATCGTCAATATATATGCTGGATGGATAATACTCCAAAATATTAAGTGAGTTCATAACGTAACAAACTTTGGATCATTTATCGAATAATTCCTTTCGTTCCTTCTCAACTTTCTTTAAATGTAAGCAATTACTTTTCCTGGTCGTTCTACCATTTGATGCATGGATACTTGGCTCATCTTAGTGCCCACACATTTTGGAATTCCATACAACCCATAGGATCTTGAATATCATCTTTTGATTTTTTTCTTCTTCCCGTTCATTAGCCACGATAGGTTTCACTTTCATATGGAGTGCATACAATGTTGTTGTGTGACCGTTGTTATAAGACCATTTCCTCTTTAGGTCATTGTGCTTAGGTTGAAGCCTTCTTCCTTATTTCATCAACTACTTTTTTGTTGTAGTACTCAGGGAGGACCCTCTGACTCTTGTAAAGTTGCAAGCTTATCACATTGTATACTCAAATTTTTTTTGATGTTTTTCCTCGCCTATAATTGTCCGTAGTTAATTACCTCCACGTCCTTGTGCTTGTAGGGTTTCTTCTGAGCTAATATTTTGATTCTCTTCCAAGTGTCACTCTCTTTTATTTCCGTAACACTAATACGATACCTTTAACTACCCCAAATCCTATCTGAATATTTCTCAAGGATCATGATGTCATATCTGCGAGACCGAATTCCCTATGTTGGGGTTCACTACGTTTATCTTGCATGATCTGTTGATTTATTTGTAATCTCTTGTCTAGCCATAACTAGATTCTTCCCAAATCAACTACTAACTGCTCGTTGCTCCATTCTCATATCTATATTTCGTGTAATCTATATTGGGTTATTTTCTTTGTCTTAACTTACCTTTCGCATTATCTCCTTATGCATCAAAAGTTCATTTGTAATTATATATCAATAACATCCTGGGGAAACCCTTACTTCCTCTCCCCGATGTTATACTTGCATAATGTGCTGGAGTCGTAACATATCTGTATGATTTGAATAAGTGCAATCTCATCCCTTTATCATTTTTATTGCATTCTTCCTTTACCTTTCCATAATTACTAGAACCACTTAACTTAGTCTTAATGCCACATCACTTTATATTCCCCCCTTTAGGGAGTACTAAGATTTAGTGCTACGATGATCTACCTATAGATGTTTTACCTCTTCATATTTGGCGTCTTTTCACATCATCGATGACCCTTACTCGCCTTGCAGTAATCCTTTTGTACCAAGGGTAACGAAATTCCTTACTCACGAGGGTGACACCTAGTCTAACTGGAACACATAGTCCCTTAAGCTTAACTTTGTTCACATTGCTTGCTTTAGGGAAGCATCTTCATAAATGACCTTTAAAGGTTATTCTTTTGTCGTCCATTCTATTATTGTTGGAACGCAATCTCTAAATTCTCAGGATGCAAACTATTATCAAATCACTCAGTCCCTAATTCATGTTTAGTTTATCTTGTTCACCAGCCCATACTGATTTCTATTATTCTGGTGTCTAACTTTTCCATCTGGTAGTCGCATTGGAGTCACGATCTTATTTCTCGAAATGAGGATATGACTTTATGGCCTATACTCTTTTGTTGTCTCAAGGACTGTCACCTCTCGTCTTTTCCTTCCCTTGACTATAGACTCTGTAATACTGTCATTTTTTTATCTACCATTGTCATCCATATATCACACCTTACTCATAATGATTCATTAACTCTCTTCTTATTTACCTGCTAACATTTCTGTCTATCACTTTATTCTTAAAAATTTAACAAGACGTTCTTTTGCTTTTAGGTCCCCTTGCTCCATCCACTAGCTTTTCGGGTTGCCTAACATTCTTTCTCTACTAGGTACGGGAGCCACACTAAGGTAATATTTATCCCTTCCAGGATTCCATTGCCTGTCTTTTAAACTTTTTTTTAACATTCAAGTATTCATATATAGCTGTACTATTCTAGAGTGTACCATCTGGGTGTCTCTAGAGGAGATCTATTAGCATATTTGCAATATCCTTCGGAAATGTCAACTAACGCAAGCAATCCATCCACCATTTTTGGGTTACTCTAACCCCAGTCGGATCTTTATATCCCGTCCTTCACTTAAACCATATATGTTATCTCTCATGGGCATAACTGAGATCGGTGTGGCCGATTATACATACATATGTTATTGTTGAAGGTAACTCAAACGACTTATATTTTTCTGCCTGAATTGTAAATACTGATAATTTTCATTAACTGGGCGCCTCGTACCGTTCTTCACCTTGTTTCTTTTACTTGTTGAAACATGTATCTACCGTCTGAATCTCTCATTGTTTTTCACCATCTGGGTGGATAGATATTCTTGCCTTAAGGCTCCTTATCAAGAATCTTACACGTCTTAGTACACATATGTTTTGCTGAGGACCTCACATTTACTCATCATATGCATGATGCAAATCGAGTTTCTCCGACTCAACTCTTCCACAACCACATTCTATCACGACCCCAAATCAATATAGGCTGTGATGGCGCCTATCGTGAAACTAGGCTAGCCAACTACTGAGAGTAACAAACAAAACCGTCAGTTTAATGTCACAAGTATAAGCAATTCATTTAAAGCTCCTATTTTAAAGATACAATCAACATCAGTAATACCACAAAAATTAAATCTAACCACAACTCAGCACCCGGATACAAGTTTCATGAGCATCTAAAGAGATAAATACAAAATCAAATAATAAGCCTATATTAGTACAATTCGAAGAATACTAGAAATCTACGAGCTAAGAAAGGAAAATAAGGCCAGCTGGGGACGCCGAGAAGCTACCTCTATCCTCAAGGAACCTCCAAGCAAAGGAGAAATCAGCTAACGCTCAGATCTGGTACCTGGATCTGCACATAAAGGTGCAGGGAGTAACGTGAGTACGCCAACTCAGTAAGTAACCAAAGTAACTAAAGACTTGAGTGCACTGACGAGCATTTAAAAGTGAGAGTTTCATAAAAATATGTTCCAGTGAAAACAAATGGAGTAATCTAAACAACTACTTTACCCAATACTTTACAAATTTTTGTTCCCTTTCTAAACTTTCATAAAACATTAACTCAACGTCTATTAAAGAGACTTAGTGAAAAATGAGGGAAAAATAATGATCTCATAATTTATAGCTTCTCCGGAAAAATATCAGTCATACGTAAGATCTCTCACTCACTCGTGACTCCTCTATCAGTACTCAATGCTCACACTCAGCACTCTCACTCATTAGGTACCATGTATCCACACAAACTGCTGCGGCATGCAACCCGATCCACATAGCATATGATGCGGCGTGCAGCATGATCAGAATAATATATATATATATATATGCTGCGGCGTGCAACCCGATCCAAATAACAGTCGACTGCGATCACTGGGGGTGTACAAACTCCAGGAAGGTTCCTACATCCCAAGCGCCAGATTGTTGCGGCGTGCTTTCCGATCCAATATATATATAAGCTGCGGCATGCAGCCCGATCCATAGAGTATCTATATATGCTGCGGTGTGCAGCCCAATCCATAACTATCCTCACAAACTCGGCTCTCGACCTCACTCAGTCATCCTCTAGAGCCACTCGGGCAACTCATCTCAACATCATGGGACTCAGACCCAAATACCTCACAGTATTCTAACACATTGGGATAACAGTGGAAAAAAAATCAACAAGTAATAAACATGACTGAGTTCACAATTTTCTATCATAAATAGTGTGAGAGTCGTGTAAAAATACCCCTGGGGGTCTAAACAGATCGGCACAAGGCCCCAAACGTGGCATACTGCCCATAATATAATATAAACCTAAAAAATACAGGACATCTCATGGTTTCAAATTAAATACGCGGCATAATAGTCGCCACGGGACAGACCAAGTCACAATCCCTACCGGTGCACGCCCACACACTCGTCACCTCGCATGGGCCACCTCATTTACCAAAACAAAGTGAAATACCGGGGTTTCATACCTTCAGATCTAGAGTTACAATCGTTACTTTCCTTAAACCGGCCCGAAAACTACTCTATGATGCTCTTGCCCCTCGAATCGGCTCTCAAATGCTCCGAATCTATTAAAATCAGATTAATAACATCAAAATATGGTAGGAAGACGAAACCCATTCGAAATTAATCACAATTGGGCACAAATCCCGAAATTGGTCAAACCTGACCCCCGGGCCCATGTCTCAAATTCTATAAATTGCATCACAATAATCCCCATCCTTTCCCGAGTCTATACATATAAAAAGCATCAAAATCTGACTACAATAGCCCCTTCAATTACTAAATTAAAGTCTCAATTTCTCATGACCTAACTTCCTCAAATTTTGGGTTTAAATCCAACTAATTTCAAGTTTAATTACTAAGAAAACAACATAGAATCGAGTTATGAAGTCAAAAATCTTGCCTCCAAACGTCCGCCTTTGAATCACTCTTTAAATGTCTCTCAAGAGCTCCCATTTTGTCAAACAATGGGGAGAAGTGGGCTCAAACTCGCGGATGTGGCTTTTTTAAAGCACACTGCCCAGGCCCCATATTTAACCTTACACAATTGCAGGACCCCCCATGCGTTCGCAGTTAACAAACACACGACCCTACACGATCGCAACCTAAGTCAGACGATCGTGTAGAGAAAAATGCCTTCACTCCACTGCAGCTCGAATACCCTACGCGAACGCGGCACTGGCCACGCGTTCGTGAATAATCACTTCATACATGACCGCGATCGCGATCCATTTACTGCGATCACATAGAACAACCTCAACTCCAACCCTGCTAAGCCTACGCGATCGCAAACTCACCCCTACGATTGTGTAGAAGAAAACAAGAAGAAACACCACCAGAAATTTTGCAAGTTTCAAAAATCCAATCTAGGCCTGTTAATCCTCTCGAAACAATCCCGAGGCCCTCGGGACCTCAACCAAATATGCCCACACACTTAGTCGAGCCTTTGAAACACCCAAAAGTACGTCCAAATACAAAAATGACACCGGATTCAAGCCTATGAACTTTGAGATTTCTAAATTTCGCCAAAGATGTCGAAACCATCCAAAACACGTCCGATTGACCTGAAACTTTGCACACACATCCAAAATGACACTACGAACCTGTTCCAACTTCCGGAATTCCATTCCGACCCTGATAGTTAATTTTTCACTGCCGACCGAAAATTGCCAAAAACTCAATTTCGCCAATTCAAGCCTAATTCTACACCGGACATCAAAACCACATTCCGAACACACTCCTAAGTCCCAAATCACCTAACGAATCTATACGAGAAATAAAATATACATTCCGAGGTCGTGTACCAATAAGTCAACTCCCAGTTGACTCCAACTAATAAGCCAATTTAAGAGACTAAGGGTCTAAATTCTCACCACGACCACTCTGAACCCGAACCAACCGACCCAACACAACATAAATAGGCAAAGTAACATATGATTAAGCATAATAGGGAAAATGGGGATAAAATTCTCAGAACGACCGGCTGGGTAGTTACATCCTCCCCCTCTTAAAGAAACGTTCGTCCTTGAATCGGTCTAGAAACATACCTAGAGTCTCAAATAAGTGAGGATATCTGCTCCGCATCTCCCGCTCGGTCTCCCAGGTGGCATCCTCCACCGAGTGTCCTATCCACTGGACCTTCACTGAAGCTATATCCTTAGACCTCAGCTTCCTGACCTGATGACCCAAAATAGTCACTAGCTCTACCACATATGACATATCGCCCTCGAGTTGAA
The DNA here is from genome assembly GCA_005239535.1 of Nicotiana rustica. Classification (NCBI taxonomy): domain Eukaryota; kingdom Viridiplantae; phylum Streptophyta; class Magnoliopsida; order Solanales; family Solanaceae; genus Nicotiana; species Nicotiana rustica. Next base: position 199,665 of record ML491012.1, on the reverse strand, counting down.
CCGTGCTGAAGTCCAAAACATGAGACGAGTCACCAACATACTTCCGGAGCATTGGAACATGGAACACCGGACGAATACTCGATAAGTTGGGTGGCAAGAAAAGTCTGTAAGACACCTCTCCAATCCTCTAAATCACCTCAAATGTCCCAATGAACCGGGGACATAGCTTTCCCCTCTTCCCGAACCTCATACCACCCTTCATGGGTGACACTTTATGCAACACCTTCTCCCCAACCATGAAATACACTTATTGGACCTTCCGGTCCGTATAACTCTTCTTCCTAGACTGCGCCGTGCGAAGCCGCTCCTGAATCAACTTCACCTTACCCAACGCATCCTGAACCAAGTCTGTGCCCAATAGCCTAGCCTTGCCCGGCTCAAACCAACCAACTGGAGATCTACACCTTCTACCATATAAAGCATCATACGGAGCCATCTGGATACTCGACTGATAACTATTATTATATGCAAACTCCGTGAGCGGAAGAACCTGGTCCCATGAACCCCCAAAATCAATGATGCACGCACACACCATGTCCTCCAAAATCTGAAGAGTACGCTCCTACTCCCCTTCAGTCTGAGGATGAAATGTTATGCTCAATTCAACCTGAGTACCTAATTCTCTCTTCACGTCCCTCCAAAACTGAGATGTGAATTCAGTACCTCTGTCGCAAATGATAGAAACTTGTACCCCATGAAATTGGACAATCTCCCTGATATAAATCTTAGCTAACCGCTTCGAAGAATAAGTAGTGCCAACAGGAATTAAGTGCACGGACTTGGTCAGCCGATCTACAATAACCCATATAGCATCAAACCTCTTCGAAGCCTGTGGATGCCCCACTACAAAGTCTATGGTGATTCGCTCCCACTTCCACTCCGAAATATCTAATCTCTGAAGTAACCCACCTGGTCTCTGGTGGTCATACTTGACCTGCTGACAATTGAGACACCAAGACACAAACTCAACAATATCCCTCTTCATCCGCCTCCACCAATAATACTGTCTCGGATCCTGGTACATCTTCGCGACACCTGGATGGATGGAATACCGCGAACTATATGCCTCTACTAGAATCCGACCCTGCATCCTCATGACCCCACCCCATCATCACCAATAACCACATCCCTGGCATCATCCCACCGGACCCTGACTTGAAGAACGAGCAAGTGTGGATCATCATACTGGCGTGCTCTAATTGGATCATAAAGAGAAGACCTGGAGGCTACACAAGACAATACCCGCGG
>ML491012.1:99722-198081 GCA_005239535.1 Nicotiana rustica | reverse complement strand
AACTGACCCGCTAAAGCCTGAACATCAAGGGCCAAAGGTCGCTCTGCTGCTGGTAGGTAGGCTAGACTCCCCAAACTCTCTGCTCTGCGACTCAGGGCATCGACCACTACATTGGCGTTCCCGGAATGATAAAGGATAGTGATGTCATAATCCTTGAGAAGCTCTAACCACCTCCTCTGACGCAAATTCATATCATTCTACTTAAGAAGACGATGCAAACTACGGTGATCAGTGAAAATCTCATAATACACTCCATACAAATAATGGAGCCAAATCTTCAAGGCACGGGCAAAGGCTTCTAGCTCAAGATCATGCACTGGATAGTTCTTCTCGTGCACCTTCAACTTTCTAGACGCATAGACAATCACCCTACCGCCCTACATCAAAACCGCTACAAGGCCAACTCTCGAGGCATAAAAGTAAACTGTATAAGAACCTGAACCCGTAGGCAAAACCAACACCGGAGTTGTAGTCAAAGTTGACTTAAGCTTCTGAAAGCTCTCCTCACACTCCTCAGTCCACCTGAACTGAGCACCCTTTTGGGTTAGTCTGGTCATAGGTGCTGCAATAGATGAGAATCCCTATACAAAACGACGATAGTACCCTGCCAAAAAAAGGAAACTATGAATCTCGGTAGCTGATGACGGTCTAAGCTAGCTCTTCACTGCGTCTATCTTCTTCGGATCAACCTGAATACCCTTATTGGACACCACGTTCCCCAAGAAAGCTACTGAATCAAGCCAGAACTCACACTTCAAAATTTTTTCATACAATCTCTTCTCCCTCAGAGTCTGAAGAACAGTACTTAAATGCTGCTCATAGTCCTCCCGAGATCAGGAATATACCAAGATATCGTCAATAAATACAATGATGAAGGAGTCAAGATAAGGCTGGAACACACTATGCATTAGGTGCATAAAGGCCGCTGAGGCATTGGTCAGTCCGAATGACATAACTAGAAACTCATAATCACATATCAGTCCTGAAGGCAGTCTTCGGTATGTCGGGCCCCCGAACCTTCAACTGATGATAGCCAGAACGCAAGTCAATTTTGGAAAATACCCTGGCACCCTGCAACCGATCAAATAAGGCATCAATACGAGGCAAGGGATACCGGTACTTCACCGTAACCTTGTTTAGTTGCCGATAATCAATGCACATGCGCATAGAGCCATCCTTCTTCTTCACAAACAACATCGGTGCACCCCAAGGTGACACACTAGGTCGAATGAACCCCTTATCTAGGAGTTCCTGAAGCTACTCCTTAAATTCCTTCAACTCCGTTGGTGCCATACGATAAGGTGGAATAGAAATAGGCTGAGTGTCTGGCATCAGTTTAATACCAAAATCAGTGTCCCTGTCAGGTGGCATGCCTGGTAGGTAGGAAACACGTCCGAAAAATCATGGACCACAAGAATCGAATCAATAGCGGGAGTCTCACCACTAAGATGCCACACAAAAACCAAATATGATAAAAACCCATTTTCAACCATACGCTAAGCCTTCAGCTAGCAAATCACCCTACTAGGCACATACTCAATAGAACCTCTCCACTCAACCCTCGGAAATCCTGGCATAGCTAAGGTCACGACCTTAGCATGAAAATTAAGAACAACATGACACAGAGATAGCCAATCCAAGCGCAATATCACATCAAAATCAACCATGCTAAGTAACAGTAGGTCCACTCGGGTCTCCAAAACCCAATAGATACCACACACGACCGATATACATGGTCCACAACAATACTATCGCCCACCGGAATCGACACATGAACAGACGTAACTAAAGACTCACGGGGCATATCCAGACAATGGGAAAAATATGACGAGACATAAGAATACGTGGAACAAGGGTCAAATAAGGCCAAAGAATCCCGATGACAGACTGAGATAATACCTGTGATCACTGCATCGGAGGCAATAGCATCTGGCCTGGCTGGAAATGCATATATACGGGCCTGACCTCTACCTGCTCGACCTCCCCTTCTAGGGAGGCCTCTAGTTAACTGACTACCACCCCTAGCTACATGGGTAGGTGGCGAAGTAATTAGAGCTGAAGTCGAAGGCTGGCTCCTCAACTGAGATGGACTTCCAAGAAGATGGGGGCACTGCCTCCTCATATGCCCGAATTCTCCGCACTCATAACAACTCCCTAGAGTTGGAGACGGGGACTGAAAAGAACCCCTGGCACCAGAATGGCCACTAGAAGAACCATGCATAGAGGAACCCTATACTGATGGTGCTGGAGCTGCACCCTGGTCTGGAAGGGCACTGAATGTAGAATGGCCCGGATGAGAACTGCGGGGACCATGCCACAAAGATGTACCACTATAGGCTGGGCGGACTGGCTGAGGAGGCCTGAAGGAACATCCTATACCATGCTGAACTGCCCTCTGGAAGGAGCACCACTGGAACTACCTGATCCACGAGGCCTCTTGGCCTCCCTCTCCTCTCGCTTCTAGCAGTGAACTGCCTCAATATCTCGAGAAAAATAAACAACCTGCTCGAATGTAGCACCTGATACCCTCTCCCGAGTCATCAAAAGAAGGAGCTGATAAGTGAGGCCATCGACGAACCTTCTAATCCTCTCCATATCAGTAGGGACCAACTCGGTGGTATGACGAACCAACTCTAAAACGGCATCTCATACTGTGTCACTGATAGCTCCCCTGACACGACTGCTCACACTGCCTCCGCTACTCTTCCCTGTGACACTGGGGAACATACTTCTCCAAGAAGATAGTGGAGAACTGCTTCCAGGTGAGGGGTGCGACACCAACAGGCCTACGCCTCTCGAAAGACTCCCACTAAGTAAAAGCAGCCCCAAAAAGCTGAAAGGTAACAAACGAGACCCCACTAGTCTCCAGAATCATAGCAGTACGAAGCATCCTCTGACACTTATCTAGAAAACCCTGGGAATCCTTTCCCTCAGCACCACTGGATATCGGAGGCTGAAGTCTACTAAATCTCTCTAGCCTACGTTGCTCATCATCTGGCATAGCTGGAACCATGAAGTCCTGAACTGGAGCAACCGGCTGGGCTGGAAATGCCCCCGGTGTCTGAAGTTCCGGAGTAACTTGCTCAGGTGTCCAGGCAGCTGGAGTCTGAATGCCTCCCCCGGCCTGAGAAGTAGCAGCAGTAGAAGATGCAGCAACTGCCTGAGCAAGGCTGGTACATACACTAAAGATCTGAGCCAGAGTCTCCTGAAGACCTGGAATAATAATGGGCACTGCCGATGCGTGAGCCTGCCCCGCTGGAATATCTGCGGCGGGAACCTGATCCTGGATGGTAGGTAGACCCTCTGGTATTGCCCCGACTGCTGCATGGGCTTGTCCCTTACCTCTACCACGGCCTCGACCGCGGCCTCGACCTCTCACTGGTATAGCTGGTGTCTGGTCACCCTCATCGGTAGCGTGCGTCCTCACCATCTGTGAGACAATGAAACAACAAAAGTTTATATTTCCAGAGTCAACAAAATGGCACGACATAATTCAAGAACATGAGATTTTTCCTAAGGGTTCTATAGCCTCTCGAAGATAAGTACAGACGTCTCCGTACCGAACTGCAAGACTCTACTAAACCAGCTCATGACTGTTGAGTCTTATGTAACCTAGTCCTCTAATACCAACTGTCACGACCCCAAATCAATATTGGCCGTGATGGCGCCTATCGTGAAACTAGGCCAGCCAACGACTGAGAGTAACACACAAAATCGTCCGTTTAATGTCACACGTCAAAGTAATTCATTTAAAGCTCCTATTTTAAAGATACAATCAACAACAGTAATAACACAAAAATAAAATCTAACCACAACCCAACACCCGAATGCAACTGTCATGAGCATCTAAAGAGATAAATACAAAATCTGATAACAAGCCTGTATTAGTACAATCTAGAGAATATTAGAAATCTACAAGCTAAGAAAGGAAAAGAAGGCCAGCTGGGGACGCCGAACAACTACCTCTATCCTCGAGTAACCTCCGAGAAAATGGGAAAGTCAAATAATGCTCAGATCTGTTATCTGGATCTGCACACAAAGGTGCAGGGAGTAACATGAGTACGCCAACTCAGTAAGTAACCAGAGTAACTAAAGACTTGAGTGCAGTGACGAGCATTTAAAACTGATAGTTTCATAAAAATATGTGCCAGTGAAAACAAATGGAGTAATCCAAAAGACTACATTTACCCAATACTTTACAAATTCCGGTATTCTTTCTAAACTTGCATAAAACATTAACTCAACGTCTATTAAAGAGACCTAGTTAAAAATGAGGGAAAAATAATGATCTCACAATTTATAGCCTCTCGGGAAAAATATCACTCATACGTAAGATCTCCCAGTCACTCGTGACTCCTCTATCAGTACTCAATGCTCATACTCAACACTCACTCAACGGGTACCATGTATCCACACAAACTGCTACGACGTCCAGCCCAATCCACAAAGCATATGATGCGGCATGTAGCCCGATCCGAATAATATATATATGTTGTGGCGTGCCGCCCGATCCAAATAACAGTCGACTGCGCTTACTGCGGGTGTACAGACTCCTGAACGGACCCCTACAACCCAAGTATCATATTACTACGATGTGCAACCTGATCTAATATAAATATATGTTGCGGCGTGCAGCCCGATCCATATAGTATCTATATATGTTGCGTCGTGCAGCCCGATCCATAACTATCCTCACAAACTCGGCTCTGGGCATCACTCAATAATCCTCTCAAGCTACTCAGGCAACTCAACTCAATATCACGGGATTCATCCCCAAATACCTCACAGTATTCTAACACATTGGGAGAATAATGAAAAAAAAAGCAACAAGTAATAAACATGACTGAGTTAACACTATTTTATCAAAAATAGTGTGAGAGTAGTGTAAAAATACCCCTGGGGGTCTAAACAGATCGGCACAAGGCCTCAAACGTGGCATATTGCCCATAATATAATATAAACCTAAAAAATACAGGATATCTCATGGTTTCAAATAAAATACGCAGCATACTAGTCGCCACGGGACGGACCAAGTCACAATCCCTACCAGTGCACGCCCACACGCTCGTCACCTAGCATGTGCGCCACCTCATTTACCAAAACAAAGTGAAATACAGGGGTTTCATACCCTCAGGTATAGAGTTACAATCGTTACTTACCTCAAACCGGCCCGAAAACTACTCCACGATGCTCTGGCCCCTCGAATCGGCTACCAAATTCTCCGAGTCTATTAAAATCAGATTAATAACATCAAAATATGCTAGGAAGACGAAACACATTCGAAATTTATCACAATTGGGCACAAATCCCGAAATTGGCCAAACCCGACCCCCAGGCCCATGTCTCGGAATTCTATAAAAATTGCATCAGAATAATCCTCTTCCTTTCCCGAGTCTATACATATAAAAAGCATCGAAATCCGACTACAATAGCCCCTTCAATTACTCAATTAAAGTCTCAATTTCTCATGCCCTAACTTCCCCAAATTTTGGGTTCAAATCCAACTAATTTCAAGTTTAATTACAAAGAAAACAACATAGAATCGAGTTATGAAGTCCAACATATTGCCTCCAAATGTTCCCCTTTGAATCACTCTTTAAATCTCTCTCAAGATCTCCAATTTCGTCCAACAATGGTGAGAAGTGGGCTCAAACTCGCGGATGTGGCTTCTTAAAGCACACTGCGCAGGCCCCACATCTAACCTTACACAATCGTGGGACCCCCCACGCTTTTGCAGTTATCAAACACACGGCCCTACACGATCGCAACCCAACTCACGCGATCGCGTAGAGAGAAATGCCTTCACTCCACTGCAGCTTGAATATCCTATGCTAACGCGGCACTGGCCACGCGTTCGCGAAGAATCACTTCCCACACGACCACGATCGCGACCCATTTATTGCGATCACATAGAACAACCTCGACTCTACCCATGATAAGCCTAGGTGATCGCGCACTCACCCCTGCGATCGCGTAGAATAAAACCAGAAGAAACACCAGCAGAAATTCTGCAACTTTCCAACATTCAAACTAGGTCCGTTAATCCTCCTGAAACACTCCCGAGGCCCTCGGGAACTCAACCAAACATGACAAAACACTCCATAACACCATTCAAACTTAGTCGAGCCTTCGAAACACCCAAAACAACGCACAAACACCAAAATCACATTGGATTCAAGCCTATGAACTTTGAGATTTCTAAATTTCGCCAAAGATGCCAAAACCATCCAAAACGCATCAGATTGACCTGAAATTTGCACACACATCCAAAATGACACTATGAACCTGTTCCATCTTCCGGAATTCAATTCCGACCCCGATAGCTAATTTTTCACTGCAGACCGGAAATCGCGAAAAACTCAATTTTGCCAATTCAAGCCTAATTCTACACCGGACATAAAAACCACATTCCAAACACACCCCTAATTCCCAAATCACCTAACGAAGCTATCCGAGCCATAAAATCTACATTCCGATGTCGTTTACCAATAAGTCAACTCCCAGTTGGATTTTCCAACTATTAATCCAATTTAAGAGACTAAGTGTCTTAGTTCTCACCATGACCACTCGGAACCCGAACCAACTAACCTAACACAACATAAATAGGCTAAGCAACAAATGATAAAGCATAAATAGGGAAAACGGGGCTAAAATTTTCAGAATGACCGGCCAGGTCGTTATATCCTCCCCCTCTTAAACAAATGTTCTTCCTCGAACGGGTCTAGAAACATATCTGGAGTCTCAAATTAGTGAGGAGATATGCTCCACATCTCCCGCTTGGTCTCCCAGGTGGCATCCTCCACCGGCTGCCCTCTCCACTGGACCTTCATTGAAGCTATATCCTTAGACCTCAGCTTCCTGTCCTGACGACCAAAAATAGCCACTGGCTCTACCTCTCCAATCCTTGTAAGCCACCTCTCCAATCCTCTCAAGAACCTCAAATTGACCAATGAACCGGGGACTCATTTTTCCCCTCTTCCTGAACCTCATAACACCCTTCACGGGTGACACCTTCAGAAGCACCTTTTCCCCAACCATGAAAGATACATCTCGGACCTTCTGGTCCACATAACTCTTCTGCCGAGACTGTACCGTGCGAAGCCGCTCCTGAATCAACTTCACCTTACCCAATGCATCCTGAACCAAGTCTGTGCCCAATAGCCTAGACTCGCCTTATTAAAACCAACCAACCGGAGAACTACACCTCCTACCATATAAAGGCTCATGCGGAGCCATCTGGATACTCGACTAATAACTATTATTATATGCAAACTCCGCGAGCGGCAGAAACTGGTCCCATCAACCTCTAAAATCAAGGACGCACGCACGCAACATGTCCTCCAGAATATGAATAGTGCGCTACGACTGCCCGTCGATCTGAGGATGAAACGCTGTGCTCAACTCAACCTGAGTACCTAATTCTCTCTACACGTCCCTCTAAAATTGAGATGTGAATTGAGTACCTCTATCGGAAATGATAGAAACTAGAACCCCATGCAATCAGACAATCTCCCCGATATAAATCTCGGCTAACCGCTTCGAAGAATAAGTAGTACCAACATGAATGAAGTGCGTGGATCTTATCAGACGATCCACAATAACCCATATAGCATAGAACCTCTTCGAAGTCCGTGGAAGCCCAACTACAAAGTCCATGGTGATCCGCTCCCACTTCCACTCTGGAATATCTAATCTCTGAAGTACTCCACCTGGTCTCTGGTTCTCATACTTGACCTGCTGAAAGTTAAGACACTGAGCCACAAACTCAACAATATCCCTCTTCATCTGCCTCCACCAATAATGTTGTCTCAGATCCTGATACATCTTCGCGGCACCCAGATGGATGGAATACCGCGAATTACGGGCCTCTGCTAGAATCAACACTCGGAGCCCATCCACATTGGGCACGCAAATCCGGCCCTGCATCCTCATGAAACCATCATCACCAATAACCACATCCCTGGAATCACCCCGCCGGACCCTGACCTGAAGAACGAGCAAGTGTGGATTATCATACTGGCGTGCTCTAATCTGATCATAAAGAGAAGACTTGGAGGCTACACAAGCCAATACCCGCGGGGGCTCTAATATATCCAATCTCACCAACTCACCTGCTAAAGCCTGAACATCAAGGGCCAAAGGTTGCTTTACTGCTGGTAGGTAGGCTAGACTCCCCAAACTATCTGCTATACGACTCAGGGCGTCGGCCACTACATTGGCCTTTCCCGGATGATAAACGATAGTGAGGTCATAATCCTTGAGAAGCTCCAACCACCTCCTCTGGCGCAAATTTAGATCCTTCTGCTTAAGCAGATGCTGCAAACTATGGTGATCAGTGAAAATCTCACAATGCACCCCATACAAATAATGGCACAAAATCTTCAAAGCGTGGACAATGGCTGCTAGCTTAAGATCATGCACTGGATACTTCTTTTTGTGCACCTTCAACTGTATGGACGCATAGGCAATCACCCTACCGTCCTGCATCGAAACCGCTACAAGGCCAACTCTCGAGGCATCACAGTAAACTGTATAAGAACCTGAACCCGTAGGCAAAACCAACACCGGAGTTGTAGTCAAAGCTGACTTGAGATTCTGAAAGCTCTCCTTACACTCCTTAGTCCACCTGGACTGAGCACCCTTCTGGGTTAGTCTGGTCAAATGTGCGGCAATAGATGAGAATACCTCTACAAAACGACGATAGTACCTTGCCAAACCAAGGAAATTACGAATCTCGGTAGCTGATGACGGTCTAGGCCAACTCTGCACTGCCTCTATCTTCTTTGGATCAACCTGAATACCCTCACTGGACACTACGTGCCCCAAGAAAGCTACAAAATCAAGCCAGAACTCACACTTAAAATTTTTTGCATACAACCTCTTCTCCCTCAAAGTCTGAAGCACAGTCCTCAAATGCTGCTCATGATCCTCCCGAGATCGGGAATATACCAAGATATCGTCAATAAACACGATGACGAAGGAGTCAAGATAAGGCCGGAACACACTGTGCATCAAGTGCATAAAGGCCACTGGGGTATTGGTCAATTCGAATGACATAACCAGAAGCTCATAATGACCATATCTAGTCCTGAAGGTAGTCTTCGGGATGTCAGACCCCCGAATCTTCAACTGATGATAACCAGAATGTAATTCAATCTTGGAAAATACCCTAGCACCCTGCAACTGATCAACCAAGTCATCAATACGAGGTAATGGATATCGGTTATTCACGGTAACTTTGTCCAGCTGCCGATAATCAATACACATACGGATAGAGCTATCCTCCTTCTTCACAAACAACACCGGTCCACCCCAAGGTGACACAGTAGGCCGAATGAACCCCTTATCTAGGAGTTCCTTAAGCTGCTCCTTTAATTCCTTCAACTTTGTTGGTGCCATAAGATAAGGTGGAATAGAAATAGGTTGAGTGTCTGGCACCCGGTCAATACCAAAATCAATATCCCTGTTAGGTGGCATGCATGGCAGGTCTGTAGAAAACACGTCCAGAAAATCACGGACCACAAGAACCGAATCAATAGTGGGAGTCTCACCACTGGCATCCCTCACAAAATCCAAATACAATAAACACCCCCTTTCAACCATACGATGAGCCTTCAGGTAGGAAATCATCCTACTAGGCACATACTCAATAGAACCTCTCCACTCAACCCTTGGAAATCCTGGCATAGCTAAGGTCACGGTCTTAGCGTTACAATCAAGAACAACATGACATGAAGATAGCCAATCCAAGCCCAATATCACATCACAATCAACCATGTTGAGTAATAGTAAGTCCACTCGGATCTCCAGACCCCCAATAGATACCACACATAACTGATACACACGGTCCACAACAGTAGTATCGCCCACCGAAGTCGACACATGAACATACATAACTAAAGACTCACAGGGCATATCTAGAAAATGGGCAAAATATGACGAGACATAAGAATACGTGGAACCAGTGTCAAATAAGGCCAAAGCATCTCGGTGACAGACTGAGATAATACATGTGATCACTGCATCGGAGGCCATAGCATCTGGCCTGGCTTGAAATACATATATACGGGCCTGACCTCCACCTGGTCGACCTCCCCTTCTAGGGCGGGCTCTAGCTGACTGACAACCACCTCTAGCTACCTAGGTAGTTTGCGAAGTAACTGGAGCTGAAGTCGAAGCCTAGCTCCTCAAATTAGATGGACCTCCAAGAAGATGGGGGCACTACTTCCTCATATGCCCGAACACTTCGCACTCATAACAACCCCCTAGAGTTCTAGAAGGGGACTGAAAGGAACCCCTGGCACCAGAATGGCCACTAGAAGAACGATGCATAGAGGAACCCTATACTGATGGTGCTCGAGCTGCACCCTGGGCTAGAAGGGCACTAAATGAAGAACGGCAGGGCTGAGAACTGTGGAGACCATGCCCCAAAGATGCACCACTATAGGCTGCGTTGATTGGCTGAGGAATCCTGAAGGAACAACCTCTACCAAGCTGAAACTGCCCTCTAGAAGGAGAACAACTAGAACTACCTGATCCACGAGGCCTCTTGACCTCCTTTTCCTCTCGCTCCTGGCGGCGAACTGCCTCAATATCTTGAGCAATATCAATAACCTGCTCGAAGGTAGCAGCTGATACCCTCTCCCGAGTCATCAAAAGGCCGAGGTGATAAGTGAGTACATCCACAAACCTCCTAATCCTCTCCCTATCAGTAGGGACCAACTCGGTGGCATGACGAGCCAACTCTGAAAATCGCGTCTCATACTGCATCACTGATAGCTCCCCCTGACACAACTGCTCAAACTGCCTGCACTGCTCCTCCCGATGTGGATTGGGAACATACTTCTCCAAGAAGATAGTGGAGAACTGCTACCAGGTGAGAGGTGCTACACCAACAGTTCTACGCCTCTCGAAAGACTCCTACCAACTAAAAGCAGTCCCAAAAAACTGAAAGGTAACAAACGAGACTCCAGAATCCCAGTAGTACGAAGCATCCTCTGACACTTATCCATAAAACCCTGGGCATCCTCACCCTCTGCACCACTGAATGTCGGAGGCTGAAGTCTACTAAATCTCTCCAGCCTACGCTGCTCATCATCTGTCATAGCTGGAACCACAAAGTCCAAACTTAAGCAACCGGCTGGGCTGGAAATGTCCCCTGTGTCTAAAGGCCCGGAGTAACCTGCTAAGGTGTCCGGGCAGATGGAGTCTGAATGCCTCCCGTAGACCTGAGAAGTAGCAACAGTAGAAGATGTTAGCAACTGCCTGAGCAAGGCTGGTACATACAGTCAAAATCCGAGCTAGAATCTCCTAAAGACCCGGAATAACAATGGGAATTGCCGGTGCCTGAGCCTGCCTTGCTGGAATATCTGCGGCAGGAACCTGATCCTGAATGGTAGGCGGACCCTCTGGTACTTCCCCGACTGCTGCACGGGCTGATCCCCTACCTCTACCACGGCCTCGACCGCGGCCTCTACCTTTCGTTGGTCTAGCTGGTGTCTGGTAACCCTGATCGATAGTGCGCGTCCTCACCATCTATTAGATAATGAAACAACAAAATTTTAGATTTCCAGAGTCAACAAAATGGCACGACAAAATTCAAGAAAATGATATTTTTCCTAAGGGTTCTGTAGCCTCTCGAAGATAAGTACAGACGTCTCCGTACCGATTCACAAGCCTCAACTAAACCTGCTCATGACTGTTGAGTGCTATGTAACCTAGGGCTCTAATACGAACTGTTACGATCCCAAATCAATATACGCTGTGATGGCGCCTATCGTGAAACTAGACCATCCAACTACTGAGAGTAACACACAAAATCGTCTGTTTAACGTCATAAGACAAATTAATTCATTTAAAGCTCCTGCTTTAAAGATACAATCAACATCAGTAATACCACAAAAATCAAATCTAACCACAACTCTATACCTGGATAAAACTGTCATGAGTATATAAAGAGATAAATACAAAATCTGATAACAAGCCCCTATTAGAACAATCCGGAGAATACTAGAAATCTACGAGCTAAGAAAGGAAAAGAAGGCCAGTTGGGGACAACGAACAACTACCTCTATCCTCGAGAAACCTCCGAGCAAAGGAGAAATCAGCTAACGCTCAGATCTGGTACCTGGATCTGCACACAAAGGTGCAGGGAGTAATGTGAGTATGCCAACTCAGTAAGTAACCAAAGTAACTAAAGACTTGAGTGAAGTGACGAGCATTTAAAAGTGATAGTTTCACAAAAATATGTGTCAGTGAAAACAAATGGAGTAATCCAAAAGACTACATTTACCCAATACTTTACAAATTCCGGTTCCCTTTCTAAACGTGCATAAAACATTAACTCAACGTCTATTAAAGAGGCTCAATGAAAAATGAAGGAAACCAATGATCTCAAGATTTATAACCTCTCAGGCACAATATCACTCATACGTAAGATCTCTCAGTCACTCGTGACTCCTCTATCAGTACTCAATGCTCACACTCAACACTCTAACTCAACGGGTACTATGTATCCACACAAACTGCGGCGGTGTGCAGCCCTATCCACATAGTATATGCTGCGGCGTGCAACCCGATCCGAGTAGTATATATATATATGCTGCAGCGTGCAGCCCAATCCAAATAATAGTCAAATGCGCTCACTAGGGTGTACAAACACTTGGAGGGGCTCCTACAACCCAAGCACCATATTGCTGCGGCGTGCAGCCCGGTCCAATATATATATATATGCTGTGGTGTGCAACCCGATCCATATAGTATCTATATATGCTGCGGTGTGCAGCCCCATCTATAACTATCCTCACAAACTCGGCTCTCGGCCTCACTCAGTCATCCTCTCAAGCCACTCGGGCAACTCATCTCAACATCACGGGACTCAGACCCAAATACCTCACAATATTCTAACACATTGGGATAATAGTGGAAAGTAAAAGCAACAAGTAATAAACATGACTGAGTTCACAACGTTCTATCAAAATAGTGTGAGAGCAGTGTAAAAATACCCCTGCAGGTCTAAACAGATCGGCACAAGGCCCCAAACGTGGCATACTGCCCATAATATAATATAAAACTCAAACATACAGGACATCTCATGGTTTCAAATCAAATACGCGACATAATAGTCGCCACGAGACGGACCAAGTCACAGTCCCTACCGGTGCACGCCCACACGCTCGTCACCTAGCATGTGTGCCACCTCATTTACCAAAACAAAGTGAAATACCGGGGTTTCATACCCTCAGGTATAGAGTTACAATCGTTAATTAACTCAAACCGGACCGAAAATTACTCCACGATGCTCTTGCCCCTTGAATCGGCTCCCAAATTCTTCGATTCTATTAAAATCAGATTAATAACTTCAAAATATGATAGGAAGACGAAACCCATTCGAAGTTTATCACAATTGGGCACAAATCCCGAAATTGGCCAAACCCGACCCATGGGACCACATCTTGTAATTCTATAAAAATGGCATTACAATAATCCTTATCCTTTCCCGAGTCTATACATATAAAATGCATCGAAATCCGACTACAATAGCCCTTCAATTACTCAATTAAAGTCTCAATTTCTCATGCCCTAACTTCCCCAAATTTTGGGTTTATATCCAACTAATTTCAAGTTTATTTACTAATAAAACAACATAGAATCGAGTTATGAAGTCAAAAATCTTACCTCCAAACTTTCCCCTTTGAATCACTCTTTAAATCTCTCTCAAGAGCTCCAATTTCGTCCAATAATGGTGAGAAGTGGGCTCAAACTCACGGATGTGGCTTTTTAAAGCACACTTCCCAGGCCCAACATTTAACCTTACACGATCGCGGGACCCCCCAAGCATTCGCAGTTAACAAACACACGACCCTATGAAATCGCAACCCAACTCACACGATCGCATAGAGAAAAATGCCTTCACTCCACTGTAGCTCGAATACCCTACGCGAACGCAACACTGGCCACGCGTTCACGAAGAATCACTTCCCACATGACCCATTTACTCAGATCACATAGAACAACCTCCACTCCACCCCTGCTAAGCCTACGCGGTCACGAACTCACCCCTGCGATCGCGCAGAAGAAAACCAGAAGAAACACCACCATAAATTCTGCAACTTTCCAACATCCAAACTAGGTCTGTTAATCCTCCCGAAACACTCCCGAGGCCCTCGGGACCTCAACCAAACATGTGAAAACACTCCATAACACCATTAAAACTTAGTCGAGCCTTCGAAACACCCAAAACAACGCACAAACACCAAAATCACATCGGATCCAAGCCTATGAATTTTGAGATTTCTAAAATTCTCAAAAGATGCCGAAACCATCCAAAACGCGTCCGATTGACCTAAAATTTTGCACAGACATCCAAAATGACACTACGAACCTGTTCCAACATCTGAAATTCCATTCCGACCCCGATAGCTAATTTTTCACTGCCAACCAAAAATTGGTAAAAACTTAATTTCGCCAATTCAAGCCTAATTTTACATCGGACATCAAAACCACATTCCGAATACACCCCTAAGTCCCAAATCACCCAACAAAGCTATCCAAGCCATAAAATATACATTTCAAGGTCTTTTACCAATAAGCAAAATCGCAGTTGACTTTTCCAACTATTAAGCCAATTTCAAAGACTAAGTGTCTCAGTTCTCACCACGACCATTCCGAACCTGAACCAATCAACCCAACACAACATCAATAGGCTAAGAAACATATGATAAACCATAAATAGGGTAAACGTGGCTAAAATTCTCGGAACGATCGGCCGGATCGTTGCACATTCAATCTCTTACCAACTATTTTTCTAGATGTAGGTATCGTTGTATTATGAATAAAATAGAATTTAGGAATTTGAATTTCTACAACTGAGCTCTACCACACGATCTAGAGTAAGAATAAAGAGTGACAGTCATAAATGACCTGTAGCCTCTAGCTTATAAGTGTGGTTCACAACACACCCATAAATAAGACTCTACTAGACACGACTTGTAGTCTCTCTCGGACATAACTGCTCTGATATCACTTTTGTCAAGACCTAAACCAATGAGCCTTGATGGGTACTTGGTGCCTTACTCAATCGAGTACCAATAAAATGTATCTTTCGTATTATACTATCACAGAAAAATGAACCAGAAAGGTTTTCATGATATAACTAGAATAAAGTACGAGAGAATACTCGACATAGGATGCCCAACATGATATACCGACTTATACATATTACGTACAGGCCTATAAGGCCGGCATGATCCTTTATATACTCAAAACATAGGCCGACAAGGTCATACAAGTATCCGTATACATGACATCTTCCTACAAGACTCTAACAGTACATAAATATAATAAAGATCAGGATAGGGCACCGCCATACAAATCAGTACATGTCCAAATCATATTGACCAAATAAGCAACTCCGGGCAAATGAAGCGCACCAACATCTTCCACTGAGCCGATAGCTTACTTAGATGACTCTCAACCTATCTATCGGGACCTGCGGGCATGAAATGCAGCGTCCTCAGCAAAAGGGACGTTAGTAAAAATAAACTACTGAATATGTAAGGCAGGAAAAGCTGTATACAATAGACATGAAAGAAACATGGAGTAAAAGAGTCAACCTGTAAGTCTAAATAGATTTGTAAATCATGAAACATTTATAATACCATGCATATACATATAAAGGTCATATAATGCATAGGTATATGATTACATCATAATCAAGCCTCTGAGGGCATCCCATCATATCATCTCGGCCACTGCGAGCAAAATATCAACATACACCAGCTGATCAAGTGGTGGTGCTTTTATAATGCCATAACCTTTCCCATATCCCATATACATACAATATACGTGTATATAACAACATATGGTCATAGGTAATATACATGTATAAGTGAAGGAAATGCATAAAAAGTAAGTTAATAATATTTATAAGAATGCCATAAGATCAATGTGCCTTTCGGATAAACTTTATCAACTATGTATTTTTCTAAGACCTATGAACAGAAGAAATAATAATAAGTCACATGGGGAATCAAGAACATAGGCCCTAGTACGTTTATGAATAGAGTCATTTATGAAAGTTGTGCATTTTCTCATTTCGTTTGTATCGTATGAATCATTCCAAAAAGAAAGAAGGGATAGCCTTAACATACCTTACTTGACGAATTTATCAAACACTTTTACTTGAGCTTGCCAAGAACAACTTTTGCTCCTATTAAATCTTTGAACAAGAACTAAGCACTTCTTATGATCATGACATACTTCATGTTGTTGAATATATGGAGTTTTCTGTGTATACATTTTTGGCTATGTTCCAAGTTAAAAGGATCCCAAACAATATAAGGAAATTCTTCAACATCCTTTCTATATATCAAATTGCCAAAGAAGAACAACATAAGGCTTAATGGATAGCTCTTGCACTTTCACGTGTAAATAAAGCACATCAAGTGTTATGAATCATCTATGCACATTGGTTCCACCCTTGACCTAAATTAATTCCATGTAGCAGCCCATTAAAAGTCCTTATCCACTTAATCCTATTTAATACCACAATGTTTCCCACAATTAATCAATTATTTACGTAATTAATTCTAGCACACAATTTACTTAAATACTAATATACTTCATATACCTTACTATCATGGTTATGTGGTACCTTGTACGACACTCGTCCATAAATACGGGGTATTATAGCTTGAACCATATTTTATCTAAAAATGTCAAACTTCGACGAAACTCATTTTCTTAAACTTGTTACCCTATGACCTTCTCGGCTTTAATTATCACTTGTTATAAATAGAATAATACTTATAACCTGAAAATAATCTCGTCCTTGAACTGATTTCAATTATCTTACGACAAATCCAATGCACAACACTACGGGGTGTAACATCGATGTAATACTTTGAGGTGTAACATCGGGTCCCGGGTTGACTTATGTTCACTTTTTGGAAAAAAATTATAAAGATCTTAGCTTTATCTATTGTAACTGATTTTCCTTGCATTGTTTAATGATATTAAGTTGATTTTGGTTAGATCTGAGTCGTGCGGAAGCAAATTTTAGGGGAAAAACTATTTTCAAGGGTTGAATTGGCCTAGTTGAGGTAAGTATATTACCTAACTTTGTGTGGAGGAACTACCCCTTAGGATTTGGGATTGATTGTGTCATTTGTGATATGTGAAATACATATGTGCAAGGTGAGGAGTGGGTACACGTGTTATGTGTGGTTTTTGACCGGTTTAGGCTACTTAGACTCTTTTCATGCTTTAATTGTATTGTCGTATCATGGTCTTAATTCTCATAGTCAATTTATTCTTCCTTGTGTTAGTCTATCGTTACATGTCTTAAATGACTCGTTAACACATGTTCTACATCCTAATTGATAAATTTCTCTCATGCTTTAGTTGAACTTGTTGCCTCTTTTATTGTCACATGTTATCTCTTCATTGTTTATTATCATTATCTGAAGTTATTGTTCATGTTTTATCTTTCATTATTGATTATCACTATTTGAAGTTATTGTTCATGTTATCTCTTTCATTGTTAATTTTCATTATTTGTAGTCATTGTTACACGTTATCTCTTCCATTGTGAGTTATTCTTATTTAATACTGTTGTTATACATTATCTCTCTCTCATTGTTGGGTTATTTGTTTTAAAGTTGTGCAAGTTGTTAACATGTTGAGGCGAAACTGTTTATTGTTGAGACATGTTTATTTTAAATCATTTTACATTCATTGTTATTGTTGATATTCTTGTACCCTTTGTGGTAGATCCATGGGCTACTATTGTGAAAACACTGATATTGTTGATTGTTGGCAAGTTGTGATATATGTGCACTTGTGCTGTGAGTTGTTATTATGATGTGATATTGACTCGCATGAAGCGGTATAAGAATAGGGATTAATGTGCATATGGAGGCATAAGGTGGGACTTATGTGCGTGTTTCTTCTAAGATAATTACGTAAAGCCACACGACATCATAATGTGGGAAAAGTGTGAGTAGCTACTTCGGAAAAATCGTTTTTTCAGAGAAAACTATTCAAATGTAAGGTTCACGCGGCGGTATAATGAAAGATTATGATTAAGATTGTGAATTGTGAATACGAGGCGGTACCTCAGTTGTGATTCTTGATATAGACACGAGGCGGTATCTCAGTTGTAATTTTTATTGTACATGAGGCGGTAACTCGTTGTGATCCTTGTTGTTTATCTCATGTTGCAAAGAGTTTTGCTGGGAACACTTCTTGTTGTTTTGTTCTTCCTCTTTCTATCAATCATTGTCTGTATAAGATCATTGTGGTTCTCTTTAATTAATTTCTTTATATTATTTCCATGCTTACAACTCCGGTATTAGTTCATGCTATTAACTTGTTTCGTATCAGTTATTTCTCCACCTTCCATTCTTTATCCTAATTATATTTTCACACTATTTATTTATATCCTAGTAGGTGTCTTGACCTAGCCTCATCAATACTCTACCGTTGTTATGCTTGATACTTAATGGCTACCATTGTGGTGTACTCATACTATGTTTCTACACATCTTTTCTGCAGATACAAGTACGTATGCTCGTGTCGGACGATAGTGATCGACTATTAACTGCTATCCGGAGACTTGCAGTTATACTGCTTGGCGTCTGCAGGCCTCAGAGTCACCTTCCCATATCTTTACTTCATGTTGTATTTTTATTCAGACAGTGATGTCGTAGAAATTCTTATATTGCCCTGTAGTGATTATGTCCTAGTTCAACCTGTTTTAGGAAAGTGTTTTGTTGAGATTCTGTTTATGGGAGATTTTATGAGTTTGTTACACTTGTTCTAGTATTTCTATTGATCATTTTTGTCGGGATTTTATGTAATGTTAGGCTTACCTAGTAGTATAGACTAGGTGCCGTCACGACATCCTATAAAGGGATATTGGGTTGGTGACAACATGGAGAATCAATTCTTAAATAATATACGGGGTCAATCCAAAATGATCATTCTACCATATATTCAAAGCACAAGTTAGCGATTATTCCCAAGAATATTTATGATTTTTCTGGTATTTATGCGGTCAGTATTATATTCTTTTAGAATTCAAGTGCAACATGTTCAAGGACTTTGAAAACATTGGACCTGATCTGAAAGTGTTTCTATTATGGTTCAAGCGTCGAAGATATTGGATGCAATATTTCAAAGATTCTAAAAGCAAAGATATTAATGTTTCATAGGCTCGTAAAGATTATTAACGAAAAGGTCCAGGCACAAGAACAAGTATTATTTTGGTGGAAATTTTTCGTCTCTATTTTATCCATAGAATAATAATGCAGTGAAGTGCAAATAATTATTTTCCAGCAAAATAGGTGTATCCTAAGAGAAATATGGCCAAAAGAATGGGCGAGCTCGAATTGTACTAGCACTCATCCTCATTGGGAACGAGTCCGAGAAGTAGCATATGAATACCAGGCACCTTATGAAGTTATTTGAGAAAAATTCACTCAGGTTATTTCCAGGTTGAGATTACATATTACATCTCACATTCCAAAGAAGATGGAACACAAGCAGGATCGTCAAGCTCAAGGTGTGTAACGACCCAACCAGTCATTTCGAGCGCTAGCATTCCATTCGACAGTTTGAGACATTAGATAACTTCTTATGATTTATTATGACTTGCGTATATGGATGGTTCTGATGTTCTCAAGGTTTAGGATTGATTTGATAGAGTGATTCTCAATTTGAAAGCCTTAAGCTGAAAGAGTTGACCAAGGTTTGACTTTTGAGTAAACGACCTCATAATCTAGATTTAACGGTTTCAACAGGTTCTTATGGTGATTTTGGACTTAGGGTATGTTTGAATTTGAATTTGTATTCTCCTAGAAGGTTTTGGCTATATTTGTCAAAGGTTGAAAATTTAAAAAAGGAGAAAGTTCATAGGTTTGACCGGGAGTTGACTTTGGTATTATCACACTCCTGTGCAACGCCGGGCGGTTGTTTTGTGTATATTATCCATGTTCCCCTATTCATGCTTCTCGTATGTGTATTTTTTGTTATATGATTTGTGGGGATGGCTGGTTTAGGTTAAGGAAGGTTTTGGAGCGAACTGGAACACTTAGTTCAAAGGCTGGAAGCTTAAGTTATAAAAGTTGATCGGGATTTGACTTTTGTGAAATGACATTGTAGTGGTGATTGCTGGTACCAATAGTTTCTTATGGTTATTACACTTAGGCATATGCCCGTATTTTGATTTGGAGCCCCCTAGATTCACTTTGCTCAAATTGTCGAAAGTTGGAAAGTTGAAGGTTTGGAGAGTTCATAGGTTGGACCGAGCGTTGACCATGAGGCCATCGGATTCAGATTGTTGTTTTCTAGTAGTTGGAATAGGTTCATTATGTCATTTGGGACTTGTGTGCCAAATTTTAGGTCATTCCGAGTTGGTTGGATGTAGTTCGACATGAGTTTTGGAAGATTAAAAATGACTAGTTCATTAGCCTTGAATTGTTGTGTGATTCATGATTTTGATGTTATTTTGCGTGATTTGAGACCTTGAGTAGGTCTGTGTTATATTTTGGGAGTGGTTGGTATGTTTGGATGAGGTCCCGAGGGGCTAGTATGTGTTTCCGGATGGTTTCAGATCATTTCTTCGTGGTTTTGGACTGATGGTTTTCTGATGAGTTCCATGCTTCACGATACAGAGCTAGTCTCGTGATTGTGGAGAAAAAGTAGTAGGAAGAAGGAGTTTCCTCTACGCATTAAGCTAAAGCAGCATGATCGCGTGTGGGGGACGTGTTGGTGAAGAAATGATGCTCGGGGGAGGACTGCCTTCGCGTTCGTGGAGCTAAGCTCGCGTTCACGTAGGCTCAGCAGGTGGTCAGACATAGCGGTCCCATATGGTCTTCATGTTCGTGAAGAAGGAGAGGTAGCTGGTCAAGAATTTGGCCTTCGTAATCGCGAAGTGTATGACTGCACAGAAGTATAACATGTCATTTTTGGGACTTTGAGCTCATTTTATCATATTTTGAGATTCAGAGCTCGAATTGAGGTGATTTTTGAGGTGATTTTCACTACATGGATTGGGGTAAGTATTCTTGACTCGAATTTGATTATCATTCATGATTCCATCCTTGAATTTTTCATATGATTGGTGAATCTAAGTGAGGAAATTAGGGGTTTTGGCAAAACTTTTCTATGAGTGAAGTATCTTTCCTAAACTTGGTCGAGGCACTTGTCGCCGGAGTTATTAGTGTTGACTACATGCTATGGGTGGTGCACATGCAAGTGGTTGAGCCCATGTGTGTGCACCGGGGTTTTATCCATACTCAGGATATTGCTTAGGCTATGTTGGATTTATTGCTAAGCTTCATGTTATCATGTATAATTTTACCTTTTTGTGAGCTACTTGAATTGTGTTAGAGATAATGTTTCGGATAAACCTACTTTTAAAACATGTTAATTGCTATTTTATGGCATAATTGCCTTATTAGATGTTTAGTAGCACACTTCACACATGCATACACCTGAGCATGTCACTTTTATCGGTCCATGAAATTACAATTTGATATTCATTATTCGTATACAAATATTGTTGTATATTTTTTGTGTGATATGGACCAGATTGGTAGCACCTGAGTTGTTCGTGTGGTTTAAGTTATGATAGCACGTGCGTGGTCCATGTAATTGTTATATATGGAACGTGAGTTGTTCGTTCAATATAAGCATCTATCCCCATAGGATCACCCTCTCATGTTTCTCTCTTGATAGTGTACTCGCAGTACGAGGAAAACTGATCAGTGTTTGGTTATTGCTATGCCTGGTCTTCAGAAGACTTTAGCCCAGATATTGAGTGTGTATACGAGCTTGGCTAAGGCAGGTATGATACCAATTGCAGTAGATACCTCATCGGCTGGGGGAGGATCCCAGACTCTCTCTGCCTGTACACCAGACCAACTAGCTCAGGGTTACCAAACACTGGGGGTTTTGCCCATGCAGCCAGTTATTGCGACACATGCCGGGGTTGGACTATCCTTGTCTGCCGAGGAGTAGAAGAGGCTAGAGATATTCCATATACTTCATCCTCCCTAGTTCAGTGGAGTACAGTTTGAGGATGCTAAGGGTTTTCTTGATTAGTGTCATTGGATTCTTTGCACAATGGGTCTTGTGGACTCCAATAGAGTCGACTTTACTACTTTCCAGCTGATAGGGCCAGTCAACAGGTGGTGGCAGACCTATGAATCAGGTAGGCCAGCTAGTGCATCACCACTTACATGGCATTAGTTTTCAGTTCTCTTGTTAGAGAACTTTATTCATCAGACTCGTAGAGAGGAGTTGTGTAAGGAGTTTGAGAATCTATGCTAGGAGGACTTCACTCTCACTCAATATGAGATGAGATTCATAGAGTTAGCTCATCATCCCATGTTTTTTTCCCTAATGGGAGGGAGAGGATAAGGAGGTTCATTGATGACCTCAACTATGGCATTCGATATGGTATGGCCCGAGAGGCCGAAATTGATGCTAGTTTCCTCCAGGTGGTTGAGACTGCCAGGCGCTTAGAGCATGTTCGCAGGCTAGAGCAAGAGGCATGGGAGGCCAAAAGGCCCCATGTCTAGGGTGGTTTGGTGGTGCCTTATCTGGAGGACTATCACATCACAGCAGAGGTCGTCCATTCAGGCCCACTCAAGCAGCTCATTATATTCATCGTAATTACTAAGTTAGCCACGGTTAGTACTGTGCTCACCCAGGTCAGTCATCATTTAGTCCGCTGCCAGCACAGATTTTTTACCACGCTCCATGTACTCAGGGTTCCACAGGCGGATATTAGGGTTATCAAGGTTAATTGCAAGTTCAACAACCTCATCAAAAGATGGGTTGTTTCGAATGTGAGAACTTGAGTGATCTCAAGAGGGATTGCCCCAGAATTCTGAGTAGTGCACCGGAGCAGAGCACATAGTCTATGGTTCCAGTTCCAGTAGCTACATCATCCGTACAACCAGCTAGGGGTGGGGCTCAGCCTGTTCGAGGTTGCCCTAGAGGGGGAGGTCAGTCAGGTGGTGGACATGCATGTTGCTAGGCATTCCCACTAGGCTACAGGTAGTTTCTTCCGATGTCGTGATCACAGTTATTTTTTTAATTTTACCCAAGGACACTTTGATATTATTTGACTCTAGTTTCTCTTATTCTTATGTGTCATCATATTTTGCTCGTTTGGATATGCCTCCTGATTCTCTTGATGTTCCTATTCATGTATCTACACCGGTGGGTGATTCTATTGTGGTGGATCATGTGTACTGGTCTTGGGTGGTCACCGTTGGGGGTTATGAGTCTAGGGTAAATATTTTATTGCTCAATTTTGTTGATTTTGGGTATGCATTGGCTATATATACCATGCTATTCTTGATTTTCATGCTACGACCATGATGTTGGTGATGTCAGCTTTGCCTAGACTATAATGGAGAGGTTCACTTGATCACACTCACAGTAGAGTGGTATCATTTTTTGAAGGCTCAACGGATGGTTGAGAAGGGGTGTTTGGCGTATTTGGCCTTTTTGAGAAATTTTAGTGCTGATACTCCTACTCTTGAGTTATTTCAAGTAGTAAGGGAGTTCTCAGATGTGTCTCCTGCAGACTTTCCGGGCATTCCACCCGACAGGGATATTGATTTCGATATTGATCTGGGGCCGGGCACTCAGCCCATCTCTACTTTACCAAATTGCATGGTACCAGTAGAATTGAAGGAATTGAAGTAATAATTATAGGAATTGCTTGATAAGGGTTTCATCAGGATGGGTGTTTCACCTTGAGGGGTGTCGATGCTATTTGTGATGAAAAAAGATGGTTCTATGAGGATGTGCATCGACTACAGGCAATTCAACAAGGATACGATCATGAACAAGTACCCACTACCACATATTGATGATTTATTTGGTCATCTTCAGGGTGCTGAGGGGTTCTCAAAGATTGACTTGAGATCAAAGTACATCAGTTGAAGATTAGGGCTTCAGATATTCCTAAGACGGCCTTCAAGATCCGTTATGGGCATTATGAGTTCCTGATAATGTCTTATAGGCTAACCCATTCCCCAACAACTTTCATGCACTTGATGAATAACATATTTCAGCATTATCTGGATTCCTTTGTCATTGTGTTCATTGATGAGATATTGGTGCATTCTCGTAGCTGCGAGGATCATGAGCAGTATTTGAGGATCGTGCTTCAGACTTTGAGAGAGAAGAAACTATATGCAAAGTTCTCCAAGTGCGAATTCTGGTTAGACTCTGTGGGTTTCTTGGGTCACTTGGTGTCCGGTGGGGGGATTAAGGTGGATCCGAAGGAGATTGAGGCAGTTTGGAGTTGGCATAGACCTTCTACTGCTATAGAGATTCGTATTTTTCTAGGGTTGGCTGGGTATTATCACCTCTTTGTGGAGAAGTTTTCATCTATCGCAACCCAATTGACCATGTTGACTCAGAAAGGTTTTTCCCATTTAGGTGGTCTGATGAGTGTGAGGAGACCTTTCAGAAGCTCAAGACTGACGTGACTACAACTTTAGTTTTTGTTTTTCCTTCGGGATCAGGTTCATATGCAGTCTATTGTGATGCTTCACGGGTTGGCATTGGGTGTGTGTTGATGCAGGATGGTAAGGTGATTCCTTATGCTTCACATCAGTTGAAGCCCAATCCGCTAAAATTACACTAATATAAATGGTGTAAGGCGGTCGATGTCAAATATAATAACGTTGGGGTCGAATCCACATGGAATAAGTGTGAAAAGGTTACTTCAATAGTGTGTAACTTGACCTAAGCCATAATTTTACTCCGTTAGCTTGGAAAGAGTTTTGTAATTATGAATTGTTAAGAAAATCTATTTTGTTAAGAGAATTGATTAATTTGATTTAGAAACCAAGGTTGTGTCCCCCGTCAATGTAATGTAATGCTATAAGAATTAATATGGTATTATTTCTAATGGGAGGTCCTTTGATATGCAAATGCTTCCTAAATGGCTACCCAATATTTTCCAATTATGAGGCAGTATTTCCTCTTTATGATTTTCTCAAACATAAAAGAGTTACAATTAAGAACAACCATTTTATGCCAAGTAGAACCCACTTATTCCTAAACAATTATATTAAACGAGGTTTAAAACCTTGAGTTCTTGCTATTCAATTCTACCAAACCCTAACTCATTTTTCCAGGTAAAAGATAGAGTAAAATGGCACTAGTCAATGTTTGCAACCATCAAGCGTAAATGAAGCATGAGAAATGAATATAAATCAACCAACCATTACATATATATATATACTAAGGTTGTGGACCTAAGTGGGTGTAGTTTTAATGGGTGTTTATATATATATAAAAACACCCATTAAAACTACACCCACTTAGGTCCACAACCTTAGTATTTAAAGTTAGCTAGTCATACTAGAATACAAGAACAAAGGAATAAATAAAGTCATAAAGGCTTACAAAGAGGATAATTTATTGGAATCTCTCTCAAAAATCTCCAAAATAAGTTGTGTATTCAATGCTCTAAGTGTAACCTCTTTTTTGGACAAGATACCGCACAAAAACCCTAGTCATTCTATTTATAAGGGTAAAAAATTTACGGACAAAATATGATAAAAAATAACCCTTCAAAACAGCTTCGCGACCGCAAAATGGACCTCAGAACTTATCCGCGTTCCCCACATCAATAAGAACACCACAAATCTTATTCCAGGATTTCCAGATTTACATTGCATACCTGTTCTGCGACCCGCATAATGATTTTACGATTGCATAGTTGATCACAGATTCATCTTCGCACATGCATACACCTTAGCATGTCACTTTTATCTGTCCATGACCTTACAATTTGACATTCATTGTCCGTATACATGTATTATTATATATTCTTTTTTTGTGAAATGGATCGGAAGTAGCACGTGAGTTATCCGTACGGTTTGAGTTATGATAGCACATGAGTGGTCCGTGCGGTTATTATATGTGGTATGTGAGTTGTCCGTGCGACATGTCGATAAGGATCCATCTCTGTAAGTTCACCCTCTCATATTTATCTCTTGATGGTGTACACACGATACGAGGAAAACTGATAAGTGTTTGGTTATTGTATCTCTTCTCCATATGCAAATACTTTGGATGTATACATCTTTTATTCGTATATCTTCTCTATATTCTAGATCTGGAATATATAAATGCCTCGTTGTGCATATCTTCTATATGTGCTATTTAGTTTGACTAGTGAGAGCATGGTTCATATTGTCACGCCCCTAATCTAGGGAGCATGGCCAGTACCCAGTGCCATACTCTGCCCAAGTGTACCACTCTGTAACTATGAGCTTTGGAGGGGTAGCCCTCAACATAGGCCCATGAGGCCTAGCTGCAAGCTGACAATATCATTCAAGGCCGACGAGGCCATATTCTAAATCATCTGAAAATAATGTTTGTCTCATCCGAGGGGTAGACATACCCAAAATAACATAGACATAACGTTGCAGACTGATGAGGCTTCCATGAACGTCTACAACTAGTAATACGAGATTGATCATGCAGACAGGGCTATCGAGGCCACAATGCTAACATACAAAAAATATAGGACTCGTCTACAAGTCTCTAGAGATAACATAACTGTATCATAGTCGGGATAAGGCATCGACCTCCCCATCAAACCTATATATACAAAATGGAATCCAAAGTCTATATCTTGTAACTCCAGGGGAATGGAGCTTACCAATCATGATGATGTTTGGCTCTCTCTACTTGGAAGGTCTATTTGGCTGTCTATTCGGTCCAGCAGGCATCAAATGCAGCGTCCCTGACTAAAAGGACGTCAGTACAAAATAATATACCGAGTATGTAAGGCAATAGAATAACTGAAAGCTGAAACTGAACTGATAATATAATAAGTTAAAGTAACTGGGAGTCAACAATTATCTGAAGATATGATTACATGATACTAACTCCACTCTCTCGATATAGTAAGTAGAATAGCTATCTGGCCCAATAAGGCTCGGTACGTGTAACTGTTTGACCATAGTAGGCTCGCTCATAGGCGCTCGACCATACTAGGTTTGGTATCTCAGCAATTCTAGGCTCTCTCATAGTTGCTCAACCACCGTAGGCTCGGTATGTAACTTACTATCTGATCAGAGGTTGCCAAATAGGGCCTTCCAGCTGATTATAGCTCAATGGTGGTGAAAATACAATGATACTGCCTATACATAGACCTTTTCTATCTTGACTGAAAGAAGACAATAGTTGACTGAATATATAGTCCTGATAAGGGAGAATAGTGCAACTTATGAGACTAGGATAATGTACATAAATTCAGGAATACAAACTTCTCTTTATGTCTCAATATCAAATGTATGTAGTTACGAGATCATTTCTAGAAAATTGGGCAGCACTTCCCCTATATCTTTCACTTCATTCCAATTCAAACCAACATAAAAAAAAACCAGAAAACATCAACAACGACATATCCAAGCTACTACGTTCAGAATCAGCCCAAACCTAGCACAAACAAACTTCCAAAATAGACCAATATGCACTAGCACCTCAACAACAACTTTCAACCATTATTTCGCAAGTTTCTTTATCATACGAGATACTGGGGGATTAAATTCGTCCAAGACTAAGTAGTAGAGGATAAAACGTACCTTATAATATAATACCAACCTTAAACTTGATCTTACTTCAAAGAAAATAATTCTTTAAATCATTAATAGCAAGGAAGGACTTGGTTCCACTAGTTTCGCAAGATTTCCGACACTTGTTTTGTGTTGTTGACCTTTGGCATTGTTTCCCTTTGTGAGAGATATAATATTACATTAAAACTAAAATAATAAATCCAAATACTAAGTCACTTCACTTGGAAGAATCCTCCAAAATAGCCACAAGATGACGAACTATGATCTAGCAAGCACCACGGGATTTCAAGCATTAGATTTATGTTTTTATCTTTGGTCTTCACTCTAGTATCACAGAGATTGCTTTGAGAGTGTTTTGGGATAGTATAGGTTCTAGCCGGTTCAGAACCCAAATGATCCTTGCCCCATTCTTTAATGGTTGGGAAATCATCCACCATCTAGGTGGGTCTCTTAGGGATCTGCTTGCGCAAACTCGCGAAAACGCAAAACTTATAATAGAATTCACAACTTGCCGACTTTCGATGAAACTTATTTTCTTCAATATGCTTAGCTTCTAAGACTTCCAATCATCTTGGTACTTGTTGTTCATGATCTTAAACATTTTTAACCTCTAAGGAAACATGATTAACTTACTTTATATGCTTTCAAAGATGGTCTCATTTCCGAGTTTATGATAATTTACATACAACATACTTTTACGTATGACAACATGGGAGTGTAACATCATTCCCCTATTGGAACATTCATCCTCGAATGTTGACTGATGCAGTTATTAGTATCCAACCCTCCATAACACAAGTTTTAACTCATCATTATCTTCGTAAAGGTACTTAAACTCTCTGACTTGTATTGATTCACTTAAGAACCGAGAAGGGTCTCCAATGCACTTTCATAGCATGGATGTTGCGCTGACTCTAACTCTTGAGGCAATTCAAGCTCATAAGCTACTTTGCATATCCGTTGAATGACTGTGTAATGCCCCATATATCTTAGACTAAGCTTGCACTTCTTACCGGATCTTGTAATGCCTTTCGCAGGCAACGTATCCAGGAATACACAGTAGTGTATGACTTTTAATATGTTCATACTTGAGGAATTTTTATTCTACAACCTTGGCCATCGTATACTTTTTATTCTAATTCTCTAGGAACCAAATACAACCCTCACCTTGGTTCTCATAGTTCTCTCTTTATTTTCTTGAACTTAGTTATCAGCTTGGTACTTATACCATTGATATTCAACCCTTCTGTAAGACCTTGTATAGATATATACATATATTTCTTCACTTCTTGAGGGGTGGGTGATTTAATGTCGGCTTCAACTTCTCAAACTCGTATTCTAGCCTTCTACTTATCCACATCTCGTAAAAATTTATACTTGACTTGTCATCTTAGCTCACTCACATTCATGACCTTTTAAATTATGGTACTTCTGGAAAAGCTAACACATTTCTATTTTTCGCATGGCTTGTCCTAACATACACTTTTGAACTGAATGGTTTGTTTGAGAGTCATTCGTCCATGTTATACTTTATAGTCCATGTTCATATTTGAAGTACCAACCACATGACGTTGCTCGTCTTATATCATGTCTTCTTATTTCTGTATTATTCTAGATTACAACGTTATTTTCATGTGTGTTCTTTACTGGGATGGTTAAATAATGCTCTCTCCCCTAGTAATGTCTTGGAATCCTGCAACAGTGGGGCACATATTTAGCATGTCATCTTCACTCCATAATTTGTTATCTCTAAGACTGGTACTCTTCTAATTGGCTTTATCGTAAACCTGTTACAGAATTTAGCAGTTGTACCATCTCTCTTGTACCTCCGATATTAAGATTGATTTGCAATGTTCCGAGTTTTGATTTCTACAATTATCCGGGTCTAATAATCAGATACCTTATTTACTTAGCTATTGTAACTCTCGAGCTTCGTCTTCTCTCTCAGGCTTTATGTAGGCTTAATTTGTCTTCCAATATGCATCTCAGGGAATTAGTTATTACTTTAGCCTTTTGTGGACGCCATGGAATATCTATGTTATAATCTTCAAACAATTCAAGCCTTTGTATGTGATGTGGACTCAATTATTTCTTTTAATTTTTATTAGAATCTCCTATAACGGTAAGAATGTCAACATATATACTAAATGCATAATACTCTAAAATCTTAAGTGCGGTCATAATGTAACTAACTTTGGGTCATAGATCAAATAATTTCTTTCGTGCCTTCTCGGCTGTCTTTAAACGTAACCAATTAATTTTTCTGGTTGTTCTGCCATGTGTTGCAAGAATACTTGGCTTATCTTAGTGCCCACACATATTGGAATTTTGTGCAATTCATATAATCTCGAATATTAGTTTTGATTTTACTTCCTGTTTGTTAGTCAGGATATGTGACACTTTCTTATGGAGTGCATACAATATTGTAGTGAGAATATTGTTACAAGATAATTTCTTGTTCAACTTACTATGCTTAGGTTGAAGCCTTTTTTCTTATTTCCTCAGCTAGTATTTCATTGTAGTACTTAGGGGAGGCCTTCTGACTCTTGTAAAGTTGCGAGATTATTACATCATATACCTCACATAAATTTTGATGCTCTTACTTTCCTATAATTATCCTTAGTTACTTACCTTCATGCCCTGTGCTCGTAGGGTTACTTCTGAACAGAAATTTTGATTATCTCCCTAGTGGCACTCTCTTTTATTTCTGTAACACTTACATAGTACGTTTAACTACCGCAACTCCTGTTTGAATATTTCTTAAGGAATTTTCCTATGTTGGGGTTTACTACATTTATCTTGCATGATTTATTGATTTATTTATGACCTCATGTCTAGCCATAACTAGTCTCTTCCTGAATTAATTACTAACTTTACGTTGGTCTATTTTCATATCTATATTCTGCATAATCTCTCTTGGGTTTTGCCCTTTGTCTTAACTTACCTCTCGCACTAGCTCCTTATGTATCAAGTATCCGTCCGCACTTATTTATCAATAACATTCTTGACGAGAACCCTTACTACCTCTCCTCGGCATCGTGCTTGCATAATGTTCTGGAGTCATAACATATTTGTAGGATCTTAACATATGCAATCCCATCCCTTTCGCCTTTTAACCACATTCTTCCTTTACCATTCCATAGTTACCCGAACCACTTAACTCCGACTTAATACCATATCACACCATCTTCCCCCCTCCCCTCTTAGAGGAGTACTAACATTTAATGCTATAAAGATTTACCTATAGAGGTTTTACCTCTTTATGTTTTGTGTCTTTTCACATCTTCAATGACCCTTACTGGCCTTGAAGCAACCCTTATGTACTAGGGATAACTGATTTTCTTACACACGAGGGCGACACCTAGTATAACTGGCACACTTAGTCCCTTAATCTTACTCTGCTCATAGTGCTTGATTTAGGGAAGCGTCTTCCTGAATGACCTCTAAAGGTTATTCTTCTATTGTCCATTCTACTATTGTTGGACCACGATCTATGAAATGAGGATACGACTTTATGGATTATACTCTTTAATCGTCTAAAGGTCTGTCTCCTCTTGTCTTTTCCTTCGCTTGATAATAGACTTTGTCATCATGTCATAATTTATTTACCGTTATCACCCATTTGACACATCTTACTCATAATGCTTCATTTACTCTTTTCTTATTCTCATGCTAATGCTTATATCTATTACCTTATTCCGAAAACTTTGACAAAACATTCTTTCACTTTCAGCTCCCCTTGTTCCATCTCATTGGTTCTTCGGGTCACCTAACATTCCCTCTTTACTAGGGATGGGAGTAATACTAAGGTAAATATTTATTCCTTCTAGGATTCTAGTGCCATCTTTTGAATTTTTTGAACATTCTAGTATTCATATATAACTGTACTATTATAGAGTGCACCACCTAGATGTCTCACGAGAAGAACTATTACAACATTATCAATGGCCATAAAAAATGTTAGCTAACACTAACAATCCATCAACCATATTGGGTTACTCTAACCTTAGCTGGACCCTGATATCCCATCCTTCTCTTGAACTATATTTGTTAGCTCCCATAGGTCATAACTGAGATGGGTGCGGCCAATTGTACATACATCTGCTATTGTTGAATGTAACTCAAAATGATTATATTTCTCTGGCTGAATTGTAAATACTAATAATCTTCACTGACTAGGTACTTCTTCACCTTGCTTATGTTACTTGTTGAAACTTATACTCTTACCTTCTGATACTCCTACGGCCTACTAGTCCCAGGGTGTGTTAGATATTCCTATCATAGGGTCTTAAGCAAGAAATTTGCACATCTAGCTTGCACGATCTAATAGGGCCTCAAACTAGGCCTCGTCGTTAAGAACTCTCTCTCTAGTAGTGCCTTTACATGCTGTTGTATTGGCCCCCTCGCTAGCTGTAATCTTTCTAATTACAAGAATCATTATATCATTAGCAAACATAAGTCCTGACTCAAAGTCATATGACTCAGCTCTATAACATGATTTTGATTTGAAAGAAGGGTTACAAAATCCTAATGCCTTGTAGCTTCCTGTTTATATAATATGGTGCACAACATATCTATAAACAAGACTCTACTCAACATGGCATGTAGATTCCCTAGGACAGAACTACTATAATACCAAGTTTATCACACCCCAAAAATGGGGAGGCATGGCTCAGTGCCATACTCAGCCCAAGCATACCACCCTGTAATTCTGAAATCTAGATGGGTATCCCTCAACATAGGCCAACGAGGCCGACCTGCAAGCTGACAATACCAATAAAGGTCGACGAGGCCATATTCTGAATCATCTGAAAATAGCTTCTATTTATCTGAGGGGTAGACATACCCAAAATCTCATATAAATAATTGTGCAGGCTGATGAGGCTGCCACGAACGTCTACAACAAGCAATACTAAGTTGAACATGCACACAAGTATGGGAAGGCCACAATACAAAAATATAAAATATATAGGAAGATTTAATTCTTGTGTTAATTGACCCACCTCTCCGTACAGTGCGAAAAAATTGAACATTAGCCAGAAGCGGCAATATGGCCACCATGCTGCCGTCCGGCGGTTCGTCCGTCCACAGCGCACAACCCCCAAATGGTTTCATATCCCAATTCGAACCCAGTTGCCCCAAATATCCATACTACAACAGGGTTCATCCTAGAAAATCTTAGCCAGGTCAGTTCAAAAAATATCCAACCCAAGTCGGGGCCAAATTGTATTACTCAAAGCACCAGAGAGTGATCTCCAATTCAAATACCATATTCTCATCAAATTTCAATTCCTTCCACTGCAATAATCGTCGCCCCAGATGTGCCGAAATTCTCAGCTATGCTCTAGGTCATTGGGAATAGAGTTCCGGTGGCCCAAAATGCTAGGCACCAATGCGAATTGAGTTGTACTTCTGTAAAGATTGACTCTAACATATCAAAACACAACATCGATAGCCCAAGTGTCCCAATTTCGCAAAATCCACCACTGCAGAGTTAAGCAAGCCAAGTGCTCGACAAAATGCCATAGACGTTTCTGAGGTTCAAACTCAGGGGAAATGCTTTGTTCATGCCTCCAAAAGTACTCAAAAAGATAGTCACCAAGTCAATTTACAAGAACCAATACCAAAACAATGATGATCATTTGTTGTCTTCTTCACCAGTTACACAAGGGGTCGACACTAGTATCTCTACTGTCCAAGGTGAGAAAATCCATGAGGATAGCTTCCCTTATGCCACAAAAATCTCTCTTGCCAATACTTCTGACCACCACAAAGGATCTCAACATCAAAATCCTCAACATTTGGCTGTGGGCAATAATACTGATCCATCAGTTCCTATTGCAGCAATGCAATCCAACATAGGTAATAAATATCCTTCAACAACTCAAAGCTCCAATAAACTATTCCACACTCCTCCCCTTAAGGTATCTTCTAATTTGAGAGACCGAACATCCCAAAAAGGAACCAAAAGAACAACACAAAACCGCAGGAAAATTCTGTGCAATCTTCCCAACCCAACCCAGCTAGAGTCACTAATCCACAGCCCAATACTAGCCACAACAAAAAAAAACAACCTGCCAATATCCCCCATCCATCACCACCAACAATCATACACTCGTATGTCAATAGGTTGAGAGCGAGGCATGAAGAAGAGATAGCCCCATTGAATTCTCCCCTCCCATTATCACTACCAAGCAAGGAAAACCAAAATTTATCTTCAGATGAGAGGATTATATGGTGAAATTCGCTGACGGATGCAAATATACAGCAATGGTCAAGTTTGAAAACACCATGCCCAAGATGGGAGTGATCAGGAAAAGCTTTGTAGCTCAAACTGAGCTCGAATGTGGTGTCAAAATAGCTCATTTCAATGCAAAAATAATGTACATTTACTTGGACAACAAATATGACCACTCCGCAGTATGGACCAAGCAGTACATGTACATGCAAGGACAAATGATTAAAATTGAAGCATGGAATCCAGTTTTCAATCCTAATGAGAACTCGCCTATTATTCCAGTATGGATTGTAATCCTGGACTTCCTTGGCACCTTTACTATATGGAGATACTCACACCTTTGTTATCTCCTGCTGGTAAGGATATTTTTCTAGACTTGGCAACTTTTCAAAAAACAAGAGGTAGTGTGGCCAAAGTCAAAATGCAAATTGACCTCACTAAAGAAAGACCTAGTCATGTTTGGCTAGGTTATGATGAAGACCAAGATGTTAATGGAGATGGTCAGTGGCTTGAAGTGCAATATGACAATGTTCCTGCATATTGCACCTACTGTATACACTAGGGACACTCTATATGTGCATGCCAAATCAGAAGTAGATATGAGGAAATGAAAAGAAGAAAGGAAGAAGAAGCTATTGAAGTTAGTGAACACCAGATCAGCAATCAAAACAAGGCCAAAGATGATGCAGATACTAGCAAGAACAAAAAGAAGATACAAGGAGAAAAACCAAAGGCAATTGCACAAGACCAAAACAAGAAAAATGCAACAGAGAACCAAAAGCAAAAAAATCAACAGAATACAGTTACTGTAATATCAAAGGATGAATGGAAAACAAAAAAAAGAAGAACTTCAAAGGCACTAACTAAAGCAAGAAACAACAACAGGCATACATACCAAAACAACCATCACAACAGAAGGCCAACAATGCATCCACCATGCAGAACAATGAGCCAGATATGGCTTCTAATTGTCAGTTTGTGACTCCAGGTGTCCAGGAACAAGTCACCCTGGCTACTGATCAATCCATTACATCTAATGTTATTATGTCTGAAAAGGATGTTCAGGGAGGAATGGTGTATTGTCAGGAGAAACCAATAGATAAACAGGAAGGGGTACCATTAGGGGTTTGGATTCCTCATATTTTACATGAGTGTGCTACTACACAATTGACTGACCATAAGATTGACCAATCAACCCCTACCACCACAGATTCAAATTCAGACAAACAAATGGCACATCATTCAGAAAATATGGATAACGAGGAGGGCTCTTAGAACTTCAGCTCCAAAGAAGACCACTCTGCTCAAATGAGAGCCTTGCTTAAGCGAAAAGCTCATGTTGTAGTTGATTTCCAAATTCAGCCACCAAAATCAAGGAACAAACCCAGTCAGAAAAGAAGAAAACTAATGAGAAAACAGAATGCAAGAATCAATATTAATGAACCTACTAAGCCTCCTGATGACATTCCTTTTTTGAGCCTTGTTGCCCAGAAAAGATGTAGCCTTGTTCCCAATGAAATAGAGGAAGCCCCTACTTACAAACATGTTGTAATAGACAATCCTTCCCTTTCCCAACCTCTCTTGTCCAAGAAAAAAACAACGTCAAGTGAACCAACTAACAATGATAATCACTCTTCCAGAACACATAAAATCACTCATGTTCCCCTCAAAGAAAGCCAACATCTGCATCCAGTGGAAAAGGTCCTAAGGAGTGGCTACTCAGCAAATATACTCCGCAAGAAGATGAATACATGCCACTACAATCAGAGGATGACATAATTGGGGATCAAGATAATGAAAAAGGATCTAGTAAGGAATATCCTGAAGAAGAACTTCATTGTGATCTTCTGATTGCTGCAGTAAATGGATATCCAAAGGAGGACAATGTTGAACTCACAAGAATTCCATCCAGAACGAGACCTTCACCAAGGATCACCAGAAGAAAAGCTACTAGGAGTAGAAGTGTCCCAACAACCCACAAAACCTCCTCCGCATTCCAATGATTAGTACAATCATTTGGAATGCAAGAGACATCAGAATCACTGGAGCTATTGAAAGGCTCAGAATTCTGAAACACATCCATAAAGTATCCTTTATTACAGTCTTAAAAATGTTCCTTCAAACTCCATCTCTCCATATCAACCATTTCATAATCCAACTCTCCATGCACCAAGCGGCCTCCAATGTTAATAATAAAATCTTGGTTTTTTGGGACAAAGAGTTCACATCCTTAGTGATTGATCATGATGAACAACAACTCGCCCTAGAGATGATACATGTTGAAAATAACACTCGCCCCTTTTTCCTCACAGTAATCTATGCCAAATGTACCCTAATTCTGGGAAGACCTCTCTGGTAGGTGTTGTCACGTCACAACCTCGGGGAGCGCGACTGGCGCTCAACCGAGTGAACCTGGTTGAACAAGCCTTGCAAACATATCCTACCCGACTCATTCATCTTCCAAAAAGGGAACACATCAATGTCTATTAACCCGGGGAGAGGTCAGTTAAATAAATATACATACGTTGCTAGTTCATTCTTCCGTACATGCAATATGTGATAATCAAACTTCCAAAAGTACCTATAGTTTATAATTAAGTAGAATAGTATTTAAAAAAACAAATTGATTTGATAACATCCCCAACACCCATTCAAGACCCACATAAACGTCTACGGAGCCTCTATAGATACAAAAGACAAACGTGACAATGCCGGAAACAAGACCCCGACTATACCCCAAAATATAGTAACTTATACAAAAGCAGAACAACATATACTATACATGATCCTGGGAAGATGACCCCGGGAGGAAGAGGGGCTCACCAGGACTACTTTGAGGAGAAAGAGTGAAGGCACCACTATCAATGATCTGCGCTATCTGCAATAGAACCACCTACATCCATTCAAAGATGTAGTGCCCCCGACAAAAGGGATGTTAGTACCATCGAATAGTACTAGTATGTGTGAACACTTCCACTCTAAAATAGAATAAGCAATAAAACAGGTAGGAAAGTAGTCATGGAAATCACATAGCACTTCACAGGAATAGAGAATTACAAGTAGGGGTCAAATTTTTTCTTGTTTCGTCTTTCCATCCTTTTGATTAATATTCTCTTAATGCCAAGTGCCACAATCTATAATTTATATCAATGTTTCCAATATAAATGCCACCTTGTGTACAACATGGCGTCCGATCTCGGCCCGATCGGCTAAGCCATCTCACTTGGGACATATCATCTCAATTAAATACTTAGTTCACATCTCAATTTTATGATTTAAGTTTGATTCTTCTTTCCTTTGTTCAATAACATTATCTTTCATATCGATACAAACCAACATATAACAAGGTGCGCACGAAATAGAAGGAGTATGAAGAATCATAATTCACATTTCCAAGTAGCATGGTGACATGGTAAGACAACTAGAATAGTTAAGAAACAGAAATATTTTGACTCACACATTAAAACAACCAGTTCAAGTAGGATCAGGTAAGGGACATATACCAAATATTCGAACGCCAAAGAGTTGATTCTATGAATATTAGAGTTAGCCATACATACCTCGACTGAGACTTATCCCTAATCCTACGACAATATTCAGAACCCCTTAGCTCTTTCAATCCATTTGACAAAATAGCACATCAAATCATGATTAGGAATTTGGTCATAGTCCTAGCTCACTTGAGTATCACACTTATCATTACTAATTCACTATAGCCCCATATATCCCTTTTTAATGGAAGATTTCCCTTTCATAGCTTAGGATCACATACATGCAAGGATATTACCTCCCCCACCCTACATTTACTTGACCATTCAAACCTTCCCCCTCAACTAAATTTCTGAGTTTAGAGGACAGGGCATGAGTTCTTACCTGTAATTTTAGGGCCTTCTTGTAAATCTTCAATCATGCAATCAAGAATGGTGATGATTAAGGGGTGGGTGACCTCTTCACACTCTAGAATCTCTCTTCATCCCTCTATAGTATCAGAAAAATGGGTTAAAATGGTGAGGAAGGTGTTTTACATTGGTCTGGGGTCGGGTCAAAAATTAAGAAAAAGGGGTATCCCGACACAGTTATGCGGTCGCATATGCGACCGCAGAATGGAAATGCGGTCCGCAAACCTGCCGCAAAAGTGGCCCCAACCGGGTGGACCACTGATCGAGTATGCGGCCATTTTGCAGCTCGCATAACAGTTATGCGGTCTCATAATGCACTGCATAACAGTTATGCGATCACATAATATGCTGTACAACTCCCTTGGAAAAAATCCCACGGCAGATCTGCGACCAATATGCGGCCCGCATATCGATTATGCGATCACATAATTGGATGCATATTTGGCCTCAAACTAGGCCAGCCCTCTGATCCACTCTACGACCGTTATACGGTCCGCAAAGTGATTATGCGACCGCATAATGGGCCGCATACATGCAATTTTTTTCGCGAACATTTTATTTGAAGTTCGTAAGGTACTGTTCAATCCAAAAGGTCCGAACTAGGGCTCTCTCATTAAACACATAAATCTAATTTGGGCATCACAAAGTACCAGTTTTCTAGGTAAAATTTTTACAGGTCCTTACAGGTGTTGAGGCATAAATATGCCATCTATGACTCTCCATGGTGTGTAATTGGAGACTTCAATGTAATTTCCACTGTTGAAGAGAATATTGGGGGCATCCCATACCAAATGAGCAATAGTATGGACCTTCTCTGCATGATTGAAGATTGTGGACTGGTTGACCTGTGTTTTTATGGTCCTAAATACACCTGGTCCAATGGTAGAGGGAAAGGCTCTATCGTTTGGAAAACATTAGATAGATGTCTTGTGAATGATCAATGGTTATCAACATTTCCCTCCACTTTTGTCTCCTATTTTGATTCAAAAGGGTCAGATCACAATCCCCTTCTCATGAAAATCAATGTTAGACACGACACTGGAAACAAGTATACATTTCTTAACTTCTGGATTGATAATGTTAACTTCAAACCATTTGTTAAAGACATCCAGGAAAACAAATTAATGGGAGTGGTATGTGGGTATTCCATCAAAAGCTTAAGGAACTCTGCACTGGGCTAAGTAGATGGTCAAGACAAGAATATGGTGACATCTTCCAAAAAGCAAAATAATTTGAAGAACAAGTGAAGGCAGCAGAAATGGTTCTGGCTCAGACCAATGACAAATCTTATAGAACAACATTGCATGATCTCAAAGCTCAAAACACCAGATACATGAAGTTAGAGGAGAAATTCTTGAAACAAAAAACACAACTTAAGTGGTTCAAAGAATGTGAAGCCAACTCTAAATACGTTCACAATATTATTAGAGGCAGAAGAAGGAAACTCTATATCAACAAAATCAAAGAAGAGAATGGACAGTGGATCCAAGGTGATGAGGCTATTGGTAAAGCAACATGTGAATTTTACCAAGACATTTAACAAATCCAGGAGGAGCCATCAAGGAAGATCTTCTGTCATGCATCCCCTCCATGATTACTCCTAAAGATAATGTTATTCTATCAGCAGACCCAACCTTACAGGAGCTCAAGGAAGTTGTTTTCTCTATGAATCACACCAATGCTGCAGGGCCTGATGGTTTAAATGGAAAATTTTACCAATCTTACTGGGACATCATTTAGCATGATCTTCTATATGTTGTATTATCTTTCTTTGGCGGATGCAATATGCCAAAATACATGACCACTGCATGCTTGGTTCTTCTCCTCAATGTGGAATTTCGAAATTCCTTCTCTGAATTCAGACCCATCAGCCTCAGCAATTTCATAAACAAGATCATCTCCAAAGTCATAGGTGCTAGACTTGGGCCTATACTTCCCATAATTATCTCTGCTAACTAATCAGGTTTTGTAAAAGAAAAGAACATTTCTGAGAATATTGTGCTTGCTCAAGAAATTGTCCATGGCATCAAGAAACCAAATGAGGGATCGAATGTAGTCATCCAGTTAGATATGGCCAAAGCATATGATAGGGTCTCCTGGAGCTTCACTTGCATAATGTTGAGGAGAATGGG
Organism: Nicotiana rustica; assembly: GCA_005239535.1. Taxonomy (NCBI): domain Eukaryota; kingdom Viridiplantae; phylum Streptophyta; class Magnoliopsida; order Solanales; family Solanaceae; genus Nicotiana; species Nicotiana rustica. The sequence goes on along the minus strand of ML491012.1, from coordinate 158,189 downwards.
TTTTTGTGAGCTTGTCATTGGATGATATGGAGAACAATGTCCAAAAACTAGTATTCAGTCATTGTAAATAGAACTAGGCATGGTTTCTTCCATTCTATAACAGGAAAAGACCCCCTTGCCCCTTCCATGTTCATCATTGGGGCTGAGATTCTGTATAGAATGTTTAAGACCCTGAATCATAATCAGTTTTTCAATGGTTTTATATGGAAAGAAGGGGGCCTCAAGTTAATCAACTCATACTTGCAGAGGATCATCATATTATCTTCCGAGAAAAGGTCATCTCTTCAGAAAATCATGTGGATATTGAAGAAGTATGAGGATACTTCTGGCAATAGATCAATAGGCAAAAAAGTCATTTCATGACCTCCCCCTGTGCATTCCAGTCAACAACTAGAAGAATACAAACAATTACAGGTTTCTCTAGGAAGCTATCTCCCTCACTTATCTGGGATGTCCATTGTACACTGAAAGGTTGAATATCATCCATTTCAACAATCTAGTCTCAAAAATTGTGGGAAGAATCAGGGGCTAGTATGGAAAATGCTCACATGTAGAAAGGGCTACTCCTATAAAGCATGTGCTCTAATCTTTTCCTATCCATCTGCTGTCAGCAGTCTCTCCCCCTAAGACATTCATGAAACAAATTGAGAAGCTAGCAACAAAATTCTTCTGGGGCATGGAAGATAACAAAAGGAAATACCGTTGGGCAGCATGGCATAAATTATGCTACCCTATGAATGCAGGGGGTCTCGAATTTAGAACCATATAAGACATTTCCGAATCAATGGAATAGAAACAATGGTGGTATTTCAGATCTACTCAATCCTTGTGGAGTAGCTTTCTTAAAGCCAAGTATTGTCAAAGAGCTAATCCCATCTCCAAAAAATGGGATCCATGTCAATCACAAGCATGGAAAAGATTGACGGTTAACAAGAAAGAAGCTGGAAAAAAACATCAAATGGAGACTCCATTCTTGAAATTATAGTTTTTGGTGGGATAACTGGTTCGGGTCAGACCTCCTAGCAGCTCATAGAAATGAATGAGGCAGACCTGGGAACATTTCAGTCTCCTATTTTTGGAACAATGGCCAATGGAATCTTCAAAGACTCAATGAAAGTGCCCCACTTCACAATATCCATTTAATAACTCAAATCCTTGTCTTTTTCAACAACAATCTGCTAGATGAAATTATCTGGATCCTTACTACTGATGGTAGGTTCACCTATGCTTCTTGCATGGGAATTAATCAGAAAAAAGAAGCAACCCAACCTCTCCAATAAGATGACATGGCACAAAAATATTCAATTCAAATGGTCCTTTTTCCTACGGAGAGCCCTCAGAAATAAACTTCCAACTGATGACAGGGTGCTAGTTTTTAGCAATCCTACTATTTCTAGGTGTGTTTGTTGCTCTGTTCATTCCAGCAAAAAGGTCACCTCTTTAGTGTGGGTAACTTTGCCAGAATTGTGTGGAGGAAATTTGGAGGGCCAGTTGGAATTCAAACTGAAGACATGCCCCTCAGAATACTGTTGATGAAGTGGTGGCTTCTCAGTAGCCACAATGAAGTACAAATACTCATCTTAAACATCTTGACTATCATAATATGTTGAAATTTGTGGAAGAATAGGTGCAGTGTCAAATATGTAGCGAAACCATCCTCCTTGACCACAGTTATATTTTCCATTAACTCTAACATCAACCTTTCGATTCGAGTAAGCTATCTAGAAATCAAATGGCCCATAAAATGGCAGGATTTATACTCTTTCATTGAGAACCTCCAGCATCAAACCATCTCCGCTCAGGTAGTTTGGAAGAAACCAATTCATGGCCTTGTAAATATCAACAGTGATGGGAGTGCACTCACAAACCCAGGAAATATTGGTGTAGGGGTGATTATTAGGAATCATCACTGTGGCTTCATACATGCCATTGCTACGCCAACACCATTAGGGGAAGGTACCAATAACCTTGTAGAAATTGAAGCATCTCTCTTAGGTATCCAATGGTGTTTGAGTAATGGATACTCTAAGATCCACCTGGAACCAGATTCTGCTCTCCTAGTTCAGTGGCTAAACAATGGCAAAGGGTTTCCCTGGTCCATGAAGATGAAACTCAATAGCTCTCAAACCTCTGTCATCAATGTGAAGAGTTCACATGTTCACACACTTATAGAGAAGTCAATTGTCCTATTGAATCTCTGTCAAAGATCAGCCATGAACTACCAACTCTTACCAATTATACCTCACTCTCCTCCCTGCCTAATCAAATAACATGTCAGATCCTGCGGGACTCTCTAGGTACCCCAACATTTAGGCATAAGAAGACCAGGAAAATCAGGTTTCCAACACAACATGCTACTACTCCTGAAGTAGATTTGGTATTACCACCACAAATGCTTCTTGACAACTTTAATGCTTATGGTCGACCATGATCAACATAGTGGGACAGTCTCAACATTCCAAATTACCACTGACTATGGCACCATCAACAACAACATTTTCTCCTTCCTGTGGAACGGTACAGTTATCAAGTTTTTACTAATTCTATTTGCTCTCTTGCATTTTTCTCTATCCTATGACCTACCCAGATCTTTGTTGTTATTTCAGTGTGTGGTCTTAGCCGTTGTGCTCATTCTCTTGGAATCTCAACAAAGGAAGGATATAGGTTATAGATAGAAGAAATTTCTCCCTATAAAATATAGAATTGGATCCAACAAATACATGTTCTATTCATTATCCATAGAATAACACAACACTACCCTTTTTCTTCCCTCCAAACAAAAGAACTCACAAAACACCACATAACCAACCAAACACCTACAGACACCAGTCAAGAATCACCCACCCTCATTCATGGTGCATCAGTCTACATAAGAACCTGAATGAAGAAAGCACTGAACCTCATGACAACATCAAACCCGAAATTCTGGGTAGAAATTCTCAATTTCTACCTAACTATGTTCTTTCTTCTGCAGTACCTTCCCACCTATTGCACACACTCTCAACCACAAAAACATCCATCAAACTGCCTGCAGTCAACACAAAAATCTGCAAACAGTTGCTCAATCAAAAGCAGAGGTACCATCCCCCCTTCCAGACCCCACAAGAACATGGAAACAAGGTCTTTTTTCACTAACATGTTTGCTATTTTTTGTAGGTACATGGACTTGGTTTGGTCAATTTATGCACTTTCAGTCAGTGGTATCATCATCTCAGATGCTTATTCTGCTGAAAGTGCATCAATTTTACCAAGTCTGCAAATCCATCTCCCAACTAATCACCACACATACACAACATTTGTTCAAGTCCTGGACACATGTTATAGTAAACATCACACCCGATATAGCTTCACCATTATGTCAACAGCAACTCCAAATATGCTAGCCCATGAGTACACAAAGCAAACAATTCTAGGAGATCCCTCTTTCTACTGATCTCATGTAGCAACAGAATTCACAACAACAGGAAGAACTTTGTTGCCTTCTACTTCAACAAAGAAAATATCACTAGGAGAACCCTCATTCTCCTATCTCTATATAGTAGGTCCACTCACAGAAAGCTGCCACCATTTCTACTCTTCAGTCATCAGCTCTAGTTACCATGCAATTTTCAGTTAATAGCTCTTAACAACAAGAGTCTACTCATGGAAACCTCTTACCTAGCAGTCAGCAGTTAGTTATCAGCCATAAGCCTTGGTGGACAATTGAAGAAAGACAATGCTTACTCCCTTCTAACAACAACAACAAACAACATCCCTCCAATCCAGTTTATTGGATCCTTTTGATAATTATCTTCAATCTTGCTTTCCTTGTCTTCAATGTCAAAGCAGGATTGAAGATAGCATATTCCACTACCTCATGTTTTTTGTCACCCCTCCGCGGGCGTTTCTACAATTTTGTTAGATGTAGGATTTGTAATATATGAAAGATGATCTTCCAACTTATTACCTAAGTAGAGTTTGGATCACTTGTGCATTTCTGTATAGCTGACATGGGTTTACACCAATTGCTTAGATTTTAGCTCGATTCAAATAAAATTGTCCGTGATACTTATGTAATATTTATATTATGCAGTTCATGAGGCTTGAGAACCCAAGAACATGGAAATGAAATCAAGAATCTGCAAAAGAGCAAGAAATGGAAAAAATGCAATCACAAACTAAACATGCGGGCCGCAAACCAAACATGCGGACTGCAGAATGCTCAAGAGACCGCAAATCACAACAGTTTGTTTATCCATTTCAAGCAAAGAAAATGCGATCCATTATGCGACTTCATAGCAAGTTTGCGGGCCGCATCATGGATCGCAAACCTCCAGTAGAAGTTGCTGAGCCCAGAAATGTGATGGCAAAATGCGGTCGCATATCAACAATGCGAACCGCATAATCCCTATGCGACGACTACCTGGAACCTAGGTCTGAGAAGATGCTATGGAGTTGAACAATATGCAAGCCGCATGTCTGTTATGCAATAGATATGCGGTCGCATAACTGGTCTGAAAAGATATTTTTGTCCGAAATTGGCCCTGATTTTTAGCCCACTATAAATAGATTTATTAGGATTTTGTGGGGGCATCTGGTATGAAAAAGGAGCTACATTCCAAGGATTGAATATTCCCATATTTTGGAAGTTTGAGAGTGAAGAATCTTGCACTTTTGTAAGCATTGTTACATTTAATATTATCTTCTTTTTGTATTTTAGCATCTGTGGCTAGTTTTAAATACTAAGGTTGTGGACCCTAAATGGGTGTAATGTTAATGAGTGTTTACCATTGAATATATATATATATATAATGGTTGGTTGATATATATTTATTTCTCATTCTTCATTTATTGTTGGTCTTTGCAAACATTAACAAGTGTCATTATACTCTTTCTTTACTTGAAAAAGTGGGTTAGAGTTTTGTAGAAGTAAATATCACAAACTCAAGGCTTTAAAAATTATTTAATAGAATGGCTTAAGAATAAGTGTATTTTATTTGACATAAATTGATTATTCTTAATTGCAACTCTTTTATATTTGGAAAAGTATTAAAGAGGAAATTTTACCCAACTATTGGAAAATATTGGGTAGTCATTTAGAAATCATTTGCATATCAAAAGGACCTTCCAATAGAAATATATCATGTTAACACTGATAGCATTACATTCCATTGAAGGGGACACAACCTTGGTTTAGTTAATCAAATTAATTACAATATTATATAATCATACTTGTTACTATTTCACTCAATTACAACACACTCAATTACAATACTCTTGTTACGCTAACGGAATAGAATCACGATTTAAGTTAAGCTTCACACTATTCAAGTAATCCTTTTATGCCTATTCCCTGTGGGATTCGACCCCAACCTAGTTGGGTTATTATATTTGACATCGACCGCTTTACATCATTTTAAGGTGTAACTTAAGCATATCAAATTTCCTATATTGAATAGATAATTGTTACATCACTATAGGTCTTACTCACCATAGCATTCAGGGTTTATATAGTTGTCTTGTTTGGACAATTAAATGTTCTACCATCACATTTCTGGAGGTCAAGTCCATGTCCCCTCCATTGTTGTAATTTTTTTTATTTATATGGAAATCATCCCTAGGCACAATGCCTAGTGGCATTTTAATATATATATATATATATAAAGACTGTATATATATATATATATATATATATATATAGGACTCGTCTACAAGCTTCTAGAGATAACAGAACTGTATCATGATCGGGACAAGGCCTCGACCTACCCATAAAACCTTTATATACAAAATGGACTCCAAAGTCTAGACCTGGTAAATCCAGAAGAGTGGAGCTTACCAATAAATATTTGGCTCACTACTGGGAAAGTCTATCCGACTTCTATCCGGACTTGTAGGCATGAAATGTAGCATCCCCGGAAAAAGGGACGTCAGTATGAAATAATTTACTGAGTATGTAAAGCGATAGAATAACTAAAAGCTAGAACTGAACTGATAATACAATAACTAAAAGTAACTGGGAGTCCAAGATAATCTAAAGATATGCTTACATGCTGATACTAACTCAACCCTCTCGATATAGTTAAGTAAAATAGTTTTTCGGCTCTATAAGGCTTAGTATGTGTAATTGCTCGGCCGTGGTAGGCTCGCTCATAGGTTATCGACCCTACTAGGCTCGGTATCTCGTCCATTACGGACTCGCTCATAGGCGCTCATCCATAGTAGGCTCGATATATTACTTAGTATCTTATTAAAGGTTGCCCAATGGGGGCCTACCCACTGGTTATGGCTCGGTGGTGGTGAAAATACTATAATAATGCATATACATGGACCCTTTTCTCTCTTCACTAAAATAAGACAATACTTAATTGAATATAAATTCCCGATAAGGGAGAATAGTGTAACCTATGAGACTAGGATAATGTACTTAAATTCAGGAATACGAACTTCTATTTATGTCTCGTTATCAAACGCATGTAGTTACCGGATCGTGCCAAAATGAAGGAATGGTTTAGAATTAACATACCTTTGTCGTTTACTTAAAGATTCAAAATTTGCTTCCCGTAGTCTTTCAATCAACAATATTAACAATAGGTCTTAAGGTTAAACCATGGAAGGACTTAAAACACATTACTTAGCTAGTAGCTCATTTCTAGAAAATTGGGCTGCACTTCCCCTATATCTTTCACTTATTTCCAATTCAAACCAATATAAAAAACCCATAACAACATCAATAACAATATATCCAGGATAATACATTAAGAACCAGCCTAAACCTAGCATAAAAAGACTTCCAAAACAGTCAAATGTGCACTAGCATCTCAACCACAACTTCCAACCATTATTTCACAAGTTTCTTTATGATACGAGATGCTAAAGGATTAAATTAATCCAAGCGTAAGTAGAATAGGATAAACATTATAACATAAGACCGTGCTCAAACTTGAGCTTAATTCACAACAAAGAAACATTTAAGTAATCAATAGCAAGGAAGGACTTGGTTCCACTAGTTCCGCAAGATTTGTGACACTTGTTTTCTGTTGTTTCCCTTAGTTTTGCTATAGAACCATGTGAGAACAATAATATTACCTTAAAAAACAATATTTGGTCCAAATCCGAAGTCACTTAACTTGGAAGAATCCTCCAAAATAGCCACAAGATGAAGAACTACGATCTATCAAACACCACGGGATTTCTAGCGTTGGATTCATGTTGTTATCTTTGGTTTTCACTCTGGATCATGGAGACTGCTTTGAGAGTTTTTTTAAAAATATTATAGGGTCTTTTTGGGTCGAAAATTTAACCCAAATGAACCTTGCCTCGATATTTAAAGGATGGAGAATCATCCACCGTCTAAGTGGGTCCCATACGGAGTTGCTTGTGCAGTCTTGAAAAAATGTCAACATCTCTCTATTTCGATGTCGTATTGACAAAAAGTTTAATGAGTTGAAAACTAGGCTCATGTATATTCAATTTTATTGGTTTATCACCCCGTAACTTCAAATATTGGGTGAAAAGCTCAGTGACATTAGACCCAAATTTTAGTAAAACTTATGAACGTAATTTGTGACGACTATTATCGACTTTTTATCCATAACTCGCTTGACTTCAAAATTAACACGCAACTACCATGAGACTAAAATAACTCATAGCATAACCTCCTTATCATGTTAAGCACCCTAGTCTCACCCCAAAAGTATGTGTTATAACATTCCCAACTTGTCGACTTTCTACGAAACTTATTTGTTTCAATATGTTTAGCTTCTAAGACTTCCAATCCTCTTGGTACTTGTTGTTCATGATCTTAAATATTTTTAACCTCCAAGGTAACATGATTGACTTACTTTATATAATTTTAAAGATGATCTTCTTTCCAAGCTTACATCAGTTGACTTATGACGTACTTTTACGTACAAAAACATGGGTTGTAACACATATTTTCTCTATATGTCTACATAAGCACCCGAGGCTTGATAATATATGCATATCTTCTCTATATGCTAGATCTGGAATGTATACATATGTAATTGTGGATATCTTCTCTATATGATGTTTGGTTTGATTAGCGAGATCACGGTATAAATCTTTTCTACATGTCTACCTGTGCACCTGAGACTTGATAATATATGCATATCTTCTCTATTATATGCTAGGTTGTTAACTGATAGAGGACTTAACACATTATATCTTTTTGCACCGACTTGATTTATCTGTGTTTTTGAATACATGGTACCATTATTGTGTACTTGTGAAATTTGTAAACTGAGTAGGTTATTAGCGAAGATCATTGATAATTATTGCCACTATTACCTCGTCAAGGATAGTTATGATACTTGATAAGTATATGGGGTCGATTATAATTATAATATACTTTGCACTTAATAGTGCTGATCTAGGTGTTGAACCCAGCCGGGAGCTGTTGTGAATTGTTTTGACTTGCTGGGAGACAAGGTAGAGCTATATTCCAACCATAGTCTTTGACGTCTCTTTCCACTTCAGTTGATGTTATTATTACTTAGACAATATTTTCATTTTATATTTTCATATTTGTACTTCTATTGTAGAGCTCATGACTATGTATTACCAGTTCTTGGGGATTTTATGTATTGACACGGTTTATTTATGACATTTGACTAAACATTTGTACCATTTTTGTTTATTTTGTTATCTTGTTTTGCTTAAGTTATGCTTAGCTTGCCTAGCAAGCAAGTTAGGTGTCATCACGACCGGATGGTGGTTTTTGGGTCGTGACATCCTGTTGTGGTCTTGAAATCTTGGATATGTTCATTTAGTCTTGTGTACAATGTGTGATTGTGATCTGGAATGTCTAACTTTGATTTAAATATGTTCGGTGAAGTTAGAATGTTTGAAACTTAAGAGAATGATTTGACTCTTTATTCTTGATTTTAATGTTATTTGTGGTGCTTTGAGCCTTTGGATAAGTTTGGATCATATATTTGTACTTGTTGGTGTATGCGGTCGATACCGGAGACCCCGATATCGAGGCCTCTATGACATGCCAATCCCGATCTCGAGAGGCTCGAAGTAGAGTCTGAATTTCGACCTCAAAGTGCATGACTTGAGGAAGTATGTCGAAGGCCCATCACGGCCTACCTCAGAGCAGTTTATAATCGATGACCGTCATGGAAAGGCAGGAATTTCCAAAAAACACGAGGTTAGAGCTGATAAGGTCTGCAAAGATAGTACAAGTCCGTACAAGGCCGTTATACAGCTATACCAATAACATTTCTCTGTCATAACTAGACATGTACTATGTTGGGATTCAACCCTCCTATATAAAGGGGACCCCAATAATTCCTGTAGGACACAACATTTACTGCAATAGAACATTCTTTGCTATTTTCGTGCTTAACGCTGTTTCTCAGCTTTATTGCTCCTTATTTAGTGTTCTTTATTTATTGTCTTTCATTCATTGCTATTATTCGACTTCGAGGCCCCCGATTTCAGTGAGCTCGAGTCCCCAGTCATGTGACAACTTTGGTGCTTATCTCATTTTCCTTGCTTACATTCATTACTTCTTGATTATTAACTAGTATTGGAATAAATCACATATTTTTAGAACCACAAATTAAATATAAGTGTTAATACAATTTCAAGGTAAACAGTTTGTCGCCCACCGTAGGGCTAAGAATAATAGTGATTGTTTTTGTGCTACTTTTCTGAAAACACAAGTTATTTTTCGCACTATTTTTTGTCCAAGAATCTTTGATTTTAGGTCAAAAAATGTCTAACTCAACAAAGGCACATGGAAACAATGGTCTTGAACTCCATGGAGCGAACAATGCTACAACCTCAGTCGCTGGTGTGCCACCGCAAAACCCTGGGGTAGCACCAGCACAAATCCCCGTCGAAGTAGGCTCACGCAACACTTTGCATGTTGATACAGACACTGATACCGACAGAAGTGTGCATAGAGGTGACCAACACGAAGCATAAAGAACGCAAGCTCGGGAACACAAATAAGTTAGCCTACAGGTCATTTTTGAGATGTTACAAGCACAGAAAATGGCCATTGCTCAGCTACAGAGTCAACAAAGAACCCCAAGCACAGCGGGATCGGAAAAAGCTCCTCGAGTTGAGCAAGCACCTGAAAGATCGAGTAACAACGGGTCAGGATCAGACCCCACTATTATGAAAATGCTCGAGGACCTCACCAAAAGGATTGAATCAGGAGAAAATAAGAGAGAGGCCAACGTCAAAAGAGTAGAAACCTATAACTCGAGGGTCGATCAGATCTTGGGCGCACCTCCGATTTTTTAGAGGGTAGATTCGAAGAAGTTCGTGCAAAAACCATTTCCGCCGAGTGCGGCTCCGAAATCCATTCTGAAGAAGTTCATGATGCCCAATATCCCAAAGTACAACCAAACCACATATCCTAATGAGCATATTACCACCTATACTTGTGCTGTAAAAGGGAATGACTTAAAAGACGATGATATCGAGTCCGTTTTGTTGAAGAATTTTAGAGAAACACTGTTCAAGGGGGCCATGATGTGGTACCATAACCTCCCCCGAACTCAATAGATTCGTTTGTCATGTTGGTAGGCTCTTTTGTGAAGGCACATGCTGGTTCCATTAAGGTCGCTACAAGAAAGTCTGATGTCTTCAAAATTAAAGAAAGAGTGAACAAAATGCTAAGGGAGTTCGTATCCTTCTTTCAGATGGAGAAAATGGAATTACCACCAGTCTCCGATGACTGGGCGGTGCAAGCCTTCACCCAGGGCTTGAATGAGTGAAGCTCGATAGCTTCAAAGCTGCTGAAGCAAAATTTGATCGAATATCCCGTCGTGACTTGGGAGGATGTGCATAACATGTATCAATTGAAGATCAGGGTCGATGACAACCAATTGGGAGCCCCATTGGGCTCATATATCCAAGTAGGCTTTTAGCAGAAGAGTCAAGAAATGCAAAAAGGGAGTCGAAACCGAACAAGGAAAGATACCTACCATATGTCGAAGACCGAAGAAATGCCCCGAGGCATAATAAACCTCAAATCGATTGAAGGGTGGATCGAGGACAAAGTTTGCGGGGACTTGTGAGAAAAAATGGGTTCGACAGGCACACGGGGGTGACAGGGGCACCCCGATTTTCGGAGTATAACTTCAACATTGATGCACCAGACCTCGTATCAGCAATAGGTAAGATCAGAGACACACCAGGTGGCCGAAGTCTATACAGTCAGATCCTTCCCAAAGGAACCCCAAATTAATGTGAAAATACCATAGCACTCATGGTCATCGGACCGAAGATTGTAGACAGCTTTGGGATAAGGTAGGCCGAATGATCAGCAAAAGGCACATTCAAGAGTTCCTCTGTGACCGAGCTAGGAATCACTTTTGAGAGAGGAATGCAAACAGGAAAAATGAATAGAAGGAGCCGCATCATATCATTCATATGATCATTAGAGGAGTCAACGTCCCACGGGGACCTGTGTTCAAACAAACAAAACTATCCATCACGAAAGAAAAGCAGACTCGGAGTTACGTACCCGAGGATGCTATCACATTCAGCGAAGAAGACATCGAGGCCTTATCTTAGCCTCGTAATGATGCATTGGTAATTTCTTTTCTTTTAAATAAATTTCAATTTAAATGTGTGCTCGTGGATCTACGTAGTTCGGCCAATATAATCAGGTCGAGGGTCGTGGAGCAACTCGGGCTTCTCGACCAAATCATCCCGCCTCTCCAGTCCTTAATGGATTCAACATTACGAGTGAGACAACAAAGGGGGAAATCATCCTCCCAGTCAACGTGGTCACTACAATTCAAGATACCAAGTTCCAGGTCGTCGAAAGTGACATGAGATACAACGCCTTGCTTGGAATGCCGTGGATTCATAGTATGAGGGCGGTGCCATCGATTCTTCATCAAATGGTGAATTTTAAAAAAGAGGATGGTTTAAATATGGTGTATGGAGAACAACGTGCAGCAAAGGAGATGTTCGTGGGGCACGATATGTCACTATCATCGGCGCCTTCCTCCTCGGAGAATTTGTAAGACAAGGAGGTCGACAAATAGAAACCACACTCTATATCCTCAGTTGAGTTTGAGGTACATGTGATCAGTGAGAAAGTAGTCGAGGACGATGAATAAGAATTCCTCACTCCTCAAACCTTCGTTGCCCCCGAAGAGTCAGATGCAACGAAGTCAACAGTCGAAGAGCTCAAACAGGCTGTATTGGGCGAACATCTTCCAGATTGAAAGGTGTACCTAGGAATGGGATTAACCCCCTATCTCAGGAAAAAATTCATTCAATTTCCTATTGATAACATTGATTGCTTCGCTTGGTCCCATTTAGACATGACAATATCCCGCCGGAAATAACCACCCATCGACTAAGCGTCGACCCCAGGTTCAAATCGGTGAAGCAAAAAAGAAGGCCTTAGTCTGAGGTAAAGCATGAATTCATCAAAGACGAGGTAACAAAACTTCTCAAAATAGGATCCATTAGGGAGGTGAAATACCCCGAGTGGTTAGTTAAGGTAGTAGTAGTCCTCAAAAAGGGAAATAATTTAAGAATGTGTGTAGATTATAAAGATTTAAATAATGCTTTCCCTTAAGATTCATTTCCATTACCCAAAATTGATCATTTTATCGATGCCACGGCCGGCCACGAGATCCTCACTTTTCTCGATGTCTACTCCGGGTACATTCAAATTCAAACGAACCTAGAGGATGTAATGACCCCGCCAGTTGTTTCGTGAGATTAGCCCTCTTTCCCCTATTTCTGCTTTATCATATTCTCTTAGCCGGTTTATGTTGTGTTGGGTCGGATGGTTTTGGTTCAGAGTGTTCATGGTGAGAACAGAGGCACTTAGCCTCTTAAAGTAGCCTAATAGTTGAAAAAGTCAACTGAGAGTTGACTTATTCGTAAACAACCTTGGAATATGGATTTTATGGCTCGGATAGCTTCGTTAGGTGATTTGGGACTTAGGAGTGTGTTCGGAATGAAGTTTCGATGTCCGGTGTAGAATTAGGCTTGAATTGGCGAAAGTTAGTTTTTGGTGATTTCCGATCAGCAGTGGGAAATAAGCTATCGGGGTCAGAATGGAATTCCGGAAGTTGGAACAGGTTTGATGTCATTTTGGATATGTGTGCAATTTTTCAGGTCAATCGGATGTGTTTTGGTTGGTTTCGACATCATTGGCGAAATTTAGAGGTTTCAAAGTTCATAGGTTTGAATTCGATGTAATGTTGGTGTTTCGAAGGATCAACTAAGTTTGAATGATTCTATGGGGTGTGTTGGTATGTTTGGTTGGGGCCTCGAGAGGCTCGGGATTGATTTCGGATGGTTGGCGGAGGTTTAAACTTGGGAAATTTGCAGCAAATGGCTGCTAGTGTTAAGTTGCTGATGTGGCCGCACTTGCAGATGGGCAGCTGTAGGTGCGATGCCGCAGCTGCGGAGGTACATGTGCAGGTTCCAAAGGAGGCGAGGCAGGAGGAGTCCGCAGGTGTGAAGAGTTGGCCACGCCTGCGAAGCCGCAGGTGCGGAAAAGGGACCGCAGGTACGAGTAAGGGAGTGTTAGTGGGTTTTCGCAGGTGCGGGTCTGCAGGTGAGAGGAAAGGTCCGCAGGTGCGCATTAACTGGGTAGAACAGTATAAAAGAATGCCTCCACGAAGTTTTGGTTATTCTTCCATTGTTGCATGCGGGTGGAGCTTATTTGATATCAAATTGAAGAAGGTGTTCGAGGGTCTTCAGTGGAGGTAAGTTCCCGGGATATATAACTCATTTCTATGCTATTTTGATTCAGATAAGGCTTGTAATCTGAAGAATTAAAGTGGAAAAAGCTGGGATAAATGGGGAGGAAGATTGGAAATTCTTTTTGCGATTTTGGTAGGAAATTGTGGTGTGATTGTGGTGTTCTTGGTATGTGTAGAATCATGGGAGGACGAGGTTTCTAGTGATGTAAATTTTATTGAATTTCGAGACGTGGGCCCGGGGCTTGAATTTGGCCGAGTTTCGAGAATTGTGTTAAAATTTATATCTTTCGATTGGGTTTAGTTACGTTAGCGTGTTTTGATGATGTTAATATGATTTTGGTTAGATTCGGAGCATTTGGGATCCAATTCCAGGGGCAAGCGCATCGCGGAGTAGCTTTTTGGCTATTTTGAGGTAAGTAACGATTGCAACTTTAAACATGAGGGTATGATACCCCGTTATTTGATATTTTGCTGATAAATGAGGTGACACACACGCTAGGTGACGAGCGTGGGGGCCTACACCGATAGGGTTTGTGACTTGGTCCGTCCCGTAGCGATTATTAAGCCGTGTATTCGATTCGAAACCTTATGATATCCTGTATTTTAGAAATTTATACTTGTATATGGGTTGTGAGCCATGACTGGGGCCTTGTGCCGGCCTGTTTAGACCCTTAGGGGGTAATTTTACACTATTCTACCACTATCCTGTTAGTAGATTGCGAACTCAGTCACTGTTTCCTGATTGTTGTTATTTTTACTGTTATCACACTGCTTGAAAACTCTGAAACGTATTTTGGGCTGAGTTCCGTAAGTCGAGATAAATTTCCCAAGTGGCTTGTGAGGGTAACTGAGTCAGGCCGAGAGCGAGTATGTGAGGATAATTATGGGACGGTCTGCACGCCGCAACAATATATATGTTATATATTATATGTGGATCGGGCTGCACGCCACAACAGTATATATTATATTTATACGGATCGGGTTGCACGCCGCAACAATATATATATGTTATATATGGATCGGGCTGCACGCCGCAACAATATACATATTGGATTGGGCTGCACGCCGCAGTAGATTTAGAGCTTCGACTGAAGGAGCCCCTGAAGGAGTGTGTACACCCCAGTGAGCGCAATCGACTATTATATGGATCGGGCTGCACGCCGCAACAATATATATTATGTATATGGATCGGGCTGCACGCCGCAACAGTGAAAATATATATGTATGTATAAACATGGTGGAACGGGCTGCCCGCCGCAGCAGTTGTGTGTGTTCATGGTGCTTGCTGAGTACGAGTGTTAAGTGAGAGCATGAGATACTGATAGTGGAGTCACGAGTGATCGAGAGGCTTGCCCGAGAGGCTTTATTGTGTGTGATATTGTGCCCGAGGGGATTATATTTTATGAAAATGTCATTTTCCACTCTTTTTACACTGAACCTATGATAATAAATGTTGGATAAAAGTTTTCCTACGAGATTTTTAAATTGAAACCGGAGTTTTTATGAAATATTTGGAATTGTAGATTTCTGACATGATTTATTCATTTCCACTGTTATTCATTATATAGATTTAGGTATCTGCTCAGCGTCCCTAGCTCACCCTTTTTTCCTTCCCTCAGATTATAGTTTCTTTGGTCTTTTGTACCTCAGACTTTGGTTGTAACAAGACATTGTTGTACATTGTATTTTTAGTCTTAAATTCTCATGATAGTTGACTCCAGGTTTTTGCGGAAGTGTGTATTTTTTTTTAACTCCTTCTGATATTTTTAAAATCTGCTAAATTTTGGGGAAATTATGGGATATATTGATAAATCTAAAATGGTTGGCTAGTCTAGTTCCAAGATAGGCGCCATCACGGCCGGCTTAGGATTTGGGGTCGTGAGAGAGGACTAGGAAAAGACTTCGTTCATCACGAAGTATAGCACATATTGTTATAATATAATGCCCTTCGGGCCAAAAAAATACGGGAGCCACATATCAACGCCTAGTTAATAAGATGTTCGAACATCAAATAGGCAAGTCTATGGAAGCTTACGTGGATGACATATTAGTTAATTCCCTGCGCGCAGAGGACCATTTGACTCATTTGAAGGAAACATTTGATATCCTAAGGAGGTACAAGATGAAGCTCAACCCCGAGAAATTTGCCTTTAGATTCGAATCGGGAAAATTTTTGGGCTTCATGGTAACGAACAGGGGGATCAAGATCAACCCCGATAAAATCAAGGCCATCGAGGAGATAAACGTGGTGAATAGTGTGAAAGCAGTACAACAGTTGACTAGGCGGATAGCAGCCTTAGGAAGATTCATCTCGAGGTCCTCAGAACGGAGTCATCACTTCTTCTCCTTACTCAAAAAGAAAACTAACTTCTAGTGGACACCGGAATGCCAACATGCCTTGGAAGAATTAAAGCGGTATCTCTCGAGCCCACCTTTGCTCCATACCCCGAAGGAGGAAGAAACGATATACTTATATGTGGATGTGTCCGAGGTAGAGATAAGTGGTATGTTGGTTCGATAAGAACAAGGTACGCAATTCTCTATCTATTACGTAAGTCAGACCCTAGGAGATGCTGAAACCAGGTATCCGCACTTAGAAAAACTAGCTCTTGCATTAGCAAGTGAATCTAGGAAATACAAACATTACTTTTAATGCCACCTTATATGTGTTTTAACTACATATCCTCTTCGAAACATCTTGCATCCGATTTTCCAAATGGTCCATCGAACTCGGAGGGTATGATATCGAGTATCAAACCTGAAGAACCATCAACTCTCAAATTTTGGCGGACTTCGTGGCTGATTTTACGCCTGCCCTCGTGCCTGAGGTAGAGAAAGAACTCTTGTTAATAACGGGCACATCATTGGGGTATGGACCCTTTTTACTGATGGAGCCTCAAACGTCAAAGGGTCCGGGCTCGGCATAGTTCTAAAACTACCTACGGGCGTCATAATTAGACAATCTATAAAAACTTCGAAGTTTGAACTGGCTAAAGGCCTAGGAGCAGAGGTCATCGAAGAAAAATAACTCTCTTCTGGTTGTAAACCAAGTAAATGGGAGCTTCGAGGTTCGAGAAGATAGGATCAAAAGATACTTAGACAAGCTTCAAGTGAAATTGTATCGCTTCAAAGAGTGGACCCTAGTTCACATACCTTGAAAACAAAACAACGAGGCCGATGCACTCGCAAATCTGGGATCGTCTGTCGAAGAAGATGACATACTCCTGGGGACTGTTGTACAACTATCCAAATTGGTGATCGAAGAAGGCCATGTCAAAATCAACTCGATAAGTCCAACATGGGATTGGAGGAACAAGTACATTAACTACCTGAAACATGGGAAACACCCCACGGATCCAAAAGAATCGAGGGCCCTTAGAGCCAAAGCAGCTCGATTTTCACTCACGAGTATGGAACACTATACAGAAGGACCTTATGTGGACCATTAGTAGTATGCTTGGGACCGGGGGACACCGAATATGTGCCTCGAGAAATCCACGAAGGCACCTGTGGAAACCACTCCGGTGCTGATTCTTTAGTTCAAAAGGTAATCAGAGCAGGTTACTATTGGGATAGCATGGAAAATACACCAAGGAATTTGTTCGAAGATGTGACAAATGCCAAAGATTTTCACCAATGATTCACCAACCCGGTGAACAACTACACTCACTCCTATCCTCATGGCCACTCATGAAATGGGGGATGGAAATTTCCAGCCCCCTACAAACGGCGCCAGGTAAAGTTATATTTATTTTATTTATGACTGACCACTTCTCGAAATGGGTAGAAGCACAGGCCTTTGAGAAGATAAGAGAAAAAGAAGTCATCAACATCATATGGGATCACATCATATGCCGATTCGGGATCCCCTCCGAGATTACATGCGATAATGGGAAGTAGTTAATCAGCAACAAACTGACGAAATTCCTCGACGATCACAAAATCAAAAGTATCCTATCAACTCCTTACCACCAAAGTACAAATGGTCAGACCGAGTCCACAAACAAAACTATCATTCAAAACTTAAAGAAGAAGTTAGAGAATGCAAAGAGCAAATGGAGAGAAATGCTACCCTATGGGCGTATCGAACAAACTCGAAGTCAAGCACTGGGAGACCCCATTCTCTCTGGTATATAGGTCCAAGGCGCTGATACTGGTCGAGGTCGAAGAACCAAGTTCTAGATTTCAGCACGCCACCGAGGACCCAAATAACGAGGCCATAAATACCGCCCTCGTACTGCTAGATGAAAAGCGCGGGGCCTCACTTGTCCTAGTGGCCGCTCAAAAATAAAGGATCAAAAGATACTACAACAGAAGAACAGACCTCCAATACTTCAGAGTCGGGGACTTAGTTCTAAGGAAAGTCACCCTCAACACTCGTAACTCAAGGAAACTAGGCCGTAGCTGGGAAGGACTGTACCGCATCCACGGATTAGTAGGCAAAGGGTCCTACAAACTTGGCACCATGGAGGGCGAGCAACTACCAAGAAATTGGAACATATCGATGCCCAAACACTATTATTGCTAAGGTATAACCTTCTCCCTTTTCGTTTATATGTCATACTAACTTGTTGCATGTGTTCGATTGAGAGGAATCGAAGAACCCGTCAGCTCGAAGACCTTGGGTTTTAAAGCATTCGTTGCACTCTTCTTCCATTAGATCAGGTTTTATCCCAAATGGGTTTGAGAGGAACATCAAATTTGAAAGTTGATGAATTTTAAGCATTCGTTGCACTATCCAAATCACCTTTTCCCTTTTGATGTTCCTTTAGACGAAGAAAAAATAAAGGATTCCTTTCATATCCAAATCATTTTCACGAAAGAATATTTATAAATCGCCTACACAGATCCCTTGCACAAAAAAGATGGAAGACAAAAGAAGCATAATCTACCATCGTTCCCTCAGGAGTTGTGCCCTCGACGGCTTGGACCTCGACCCCATGGTCATCGACGACCTCTTCCCCCTCGAGGAATTCATCTTCACCTTCATTATTTTCCGAGCCACTAGCTGAATTCTCATCAGAAGTGAGCAGGGCTACCAATTCTTCTTCTAAGGCATTCACTTTCTCGATCTCGGCAGAAAGATCGAAACCCTTCGCATGCACCTCCTCGAGAGCCTGCCTTCGAGATTCCAATCGAACATGTTCAAGGGCATGAGATAGATTAAGCCCGGCCTCAGCAGAACCTTCCTAGCCCGAGCATTTGCAGCGGCAGCGTCATCTCGATACAAGGCTATGAGTTTGTCAACTTTGAACTTAATCTTGGATAACTCAGCAGCTGATTCAACATGTAGATCCTTGTATTTTCGGCTCTCTCCCTTCACACCCTGAAGTTGATACTCAACCGAGGTTAAATTCTCTCGAAGACTATCTTTCTCGGAAGCTACCTTGTCCATGCGGTTCTTCAGCCCGAGGACCTCAATATTTTTGACCTCAAGCTCCTCCCGGAGTTGCCCAACTAGGTCATCCTTCTGTTTGACCTGCAAGAATCAATTTAAGGAATTAAAAGCTAAAGTTGAATAAGCATGAAAGCAAGCCCACGAAGGTTGTATTACTTGCTCATCGAGATCAACCCATTCTCGGGACATCTTCTCCAAATGAGCTTGAAGGCCATTCAGTTCACCCTCCCTTTTGGCGTAAAGGGCTTTGAGCTCCCTTGAATCTAACATGAGCCTCCTATACTCTCCTTCGTAGTGGGCCAGCTCGATTTATGACTTGGAAAAAGCCTGGTTGTAGAGCATCAAGGCCTAAAAACATAAAGGAAAAATGAAAACTCAAAATAAAGTTGTTAAGTCAATAGGTTACCTGTTTTCGAAGCTTTTCAGCTTCTTCGAAAATGAACAAGGCGTTAAGGTCGGGGATTTCTTCAACCCCGACAAAGTATCCTTCAAACATATCATTCTCTTTGTGGGACGCCCCCATGTCGGGAGTCCTCATATTTTGGGCGTCCCGTATTTCCCCTGGAGTGAATGACAGGCCCGGTGAAGGATCATCTACATTAACGACCCCAAATCGATCAATAAGGGCCTTCTCTAGCCTTCGGGGAGCTTCCGAGCTGGGTTCCCCAAGTTCATCAACCAAACTCCCTTCAGATCGAGGCATATTTTGGTTGTTGGTTGGTTCAGGGACTTCGTTTGATCTACCCTCGAGAATCTCTTCAACTCGAGGTGGGGCCACATGGGCAACATCTGGTTCAACAACCTTTGTCTCGATAACCATCAGCTCACCGGGCTTCGCGGTAGTGCTTCCTCTTCCCCTAAGTACTAACGGGAAATCATCATCCTCTTCATCCTCAGCACGAAGACTCTCAACCACTTCCGGAGTTAAGACCGCTGAATCGACTTTAAGCTTTTGAAGTTTGGCCTTTTTAGGCTTCGAGGACTCAGCTGATGACTTTTTCTTTATTTTCTTCTCCTTAGCAGGATTTGGAGTGTCTACTTCCCCAAGCGGGGGCTCCCTCATCAAGACATCTTCTCCAAGGCCTGCATAAGTACAAAGGTTGGGAATACTCTCAAGAGATATTTTTTCTAAAGAATTCAAATCGTTTCTTATCATTTCAATCTAAGAAACGCGGGGACTATCTGTATGTGGTCGATGTCGGGGACCCTGATATCGAGGCCTCTATAACATTCCAATCATGATCTTGTGAGGCTCCAGTTAGAGTCTGAAGTTCGACCTCGAAGTGCATGTCTCGAGGAAGTATGCCAAAGGCCCATCACGCCCTACCTCGGAGCAGTTTATAAACGATGACCATCATGGAAAGGCGGGAATTTCCCAAGAACACGTGGTTAGAGATCATGACTTGATTGGATTTGGAAGCTATTGTGCATGTATTTAAGAATTGGAGGCATTATTCATGGAGTGTCATGAGAAGTTTATACTGACCATCAAAGGCTTCAACAATTATTCAGACCAGAGGATGTGAAGTTGAGGCAGCAGAGAGGATGGGTAGCTAGGAATTTACTCTAGTAGAGGGAAGGCATTTGGCTATGAAAGTTTAGGACATAGCTTATAGATTTGTGAGAATGGATATCTCTGATCATACTAAAGTTCTTGCTTTTGTGGTTGTACGGTTGTCTATGTTTGAGTGCATCAGAGCTCGTCAGTGTGATGATCTTCATTTTCTAGTCCTTAGGGACGCGGTGTTACAAGGTGGATCTAAAGAGGTGGTCATTGGTGATAAAAGTGTATTACAAACTTCCGGATCAGAATTGTGTTTCTAGTGTTGATGATTTGAGGGAGTTGATCATTTAGGAGGCTCATAGTATGCAATATTTTATGCATTCGAGTGCTATGAGGAGGTGTCGTGATTTGAAGAAATATTATTGGTGGTAAGGAGGAGGAAGGACATAGTTGGACATGTCTCACGGTGATTGAATTGTCCAGGTCAAGTATGAGCATTAAAGACCGAGAGGTTTACTTTAGGATATGGCTATATCGGAGAGGAAGTGGGAGCATATAATTTTGGAATTTGGTGGTAGTTGACATGGAACTTGAGGAAGTTTGATACCATTTGGAACATTGTGGACAATTGACCTAATCTATGCATTTCACTATGGTGATGACTTCTTACATTTCAAGAGTTCAAATGTGACGAGATAGGGTTTCTCTTGAGATAAAAAGGAATGTGAATAATTGATTGTCATATTAGTGTGCAATATGGTCTCAAGTTTTGGAGATGTTGACGGATCTTTCAGTTGTTCATTAATAGAATGGAGCAGATTCTTGCAACCTATGGTCGAGTGTAGACTCAGGTGGGTCAATTGATTGCATCGTGGTTGTATCGGAGGCAAGGTCATAGAAAAATGTTGATATGAGGTAACATAGGTGGGTATCTCATGCGGTAAGGTTGGAGGTTGCATGATTTCTTATGAGATTCGTATGAAGAGTTTTACCTTCTACCTAGTGGGATGTATGTGCTACGATATGGCTCTGGATTGCTTGAGGAAGATGGCACGACTTTCACAAGGCTGAGTGTGCATTAGGTTGATTATTTAGGATGCGTTATGGTTGGTGCGGCATAAGCTTATAAGAAATGCAGTTGAATAATAGTGTTAGATCATGGCAGTAGGAGGAGAAGTCATGATGGAGTCTTGGGCTATGTGATTGTGGATTAAAGCTAATTGGAAGAGTCTAACATAGGCGATTGGGTCACCTAATCATGTATTATATATTTTGGACTAAGGGACACTTATGAATTAGATAGGACTTAAGAGGGATGACCTCGAGGATGATTCGAGCAAGGAATTGTTGGGTGCACGTTTTATTCACCTTTGAGATGTTGAGTATGTAGAAGGAATCGACTTTGATATTCTTATGTGTAGGTAGTGTGCAAGGGAAACAATTTTCTCGGTTATTTTGTTTTGAAGTATTAATGTGCGAATGAAGCACTAATTATTTGCCATGATTGGCTATGTATTCGGGGTTAGGATTGAGTGGGTAACTCTGTAGAAGGTTCAGATGGATTCAAGATTCAATGTGTGGTATCTAAGGATTTGTGAATTTTTGTGTAACTAAGGATTCGAGATTTGCGTTGGATAGTGAAAGAGACTTGTAGCATTTCTGTATCATTATCAATTTTGTGAGGCAGTGTTGGGGAGAAGGAAGAAACAACTTCAGATTCATAGAAGGTCTCTTCAGTGCAGGTATTTCAATTTGAGGTACTATTGGGTGTACAAGATGGAATAAAGTAGCTTACGAGTCTTAGGACGATGAGATTTAATGTTGCGCTCACTTGGGATGAGTTTATTGAGGTCCATAGTGTACTCGGAAAGGGTAGTATTGTCGTGAAGGTGGGTCATCAGTAATCTGAAAAAATTAGGTCCATTTAGTAGTGCCTTCGATCAGCATGGTAATAGAGATTATCGATTCGTTTGGTATAATAGGGCTTTACAGGTATTTGTGGTAACACTTTTGGGTTTGGTAGTTTGTGTGACTTGGTTGATTTGGAGGGATTCAGTTTTGATGGCTTGGTTATGTGCAAATAGATTTCAAAGGGTTTGTGATGATTTTGACCACGACTTGTAGTTGGTGTCTTCTACAGGCATGTATATTTTGTTGCATGTTGTGATTTTCTCCTGAATTAACCTAAGTGGAAGGTTTCTAATCAATAGAGTGTGTATCCTATTCATGATTCAGAATTGATAATGGGATTATTGTATTTTCTTTCATAATAGCATGATAATACGGTGAGCCATGTGGAATTGGGATTGAATGGACAAGGTTGCGATTCAATTTTGAAGGGAGCGTCATATGTTCCAGATAACATGGGAGATTTCAGATGGTTAAGAGCATGTTAGAACTATCTTGTATCACCGGAGGAGCGTGTGTGCTGCAAAAGATGCAATGTGTATTGATTTGTGGATGCTTGACTAGTACTACAGAAATCAGATGGTCGGTAATCGTTGATATTCAAGTTTCTCTACTTTTGTGTGGAAGGTTATGGGACTATCTCCCATGGAGTAACTATGTATGCGTTATGTATCAGCCATTTAGGTGGGAGAGTTAGAGATCATGTATGGAGCTTGGTACTCTCTCAATTTAGTGATTATATTTTTAAGAGGCGGACTATCCCTCTGGTTGTGGACCATGGAAGTGTGTTCAGGATGTGACAGTTGATTGTATGTGTCATGGATAGTGTCACATGGACTTTTTGAAGGTTATTTAAATATTTTGGAAAGACTCGAACCTGTGTGGAGGCCCATTTGTTGGCCTAATGAAAATTTTACTCTCTTATTCTATGATGGGTTGTGAGACTATTTGATAATTAACCACATATTGTGGCACTGTTTAGGACTTGTGGAGTTATTTGATAGAGATGGATCTTGAGATGCTTATTTGCTTATTGCACCTTAGTCGTTCTTGGATTTTTGCATAGGGCATTATGCTATCTGTCTCCCCGTGGTTATGTTTATGCACTTTACATTCTTGTTGTTGATACACATGTATTTAGCGTGTATGGGCATTATGGCTCGATGGGTATCCCTTTGTGGAAAATATGTTTGGATCGGATTGCACGCTGCAATGGAGTTATATTGGATACCATTCATTGTGCTTATTCTGTTCATTTTTGTTTCCCTTGTGGGATGGATTCATAGCATTTTGCTTTTGTGGTTCTATCTGTTGTTGGGCAATTCACTTATTTGGTTCACTTTCTATTATTGGTTGCATTCGAGTTATTGCTTATTTGGTGCACAAAATGTGTCATATGGGGTTCTAGGTGACATTTGGGATGGCCTATCGGTCAAGCAGCTTGTACTGGGTGAGATGGGGCTATTGGTCCTGGAATTAGTGCAATCAGATTTGGATAACGTATGTTTGGAAGAAGAATGTCATTAGTCAACTTAGAATTTGGCAATAGTTCTTCTCGGGCGATAGGACCCACAAACTTGTTGATTTTATAGGAGGTTATGAGTTTCTACATATTTCTTTCATCATTAGAGGTTTTCCAAAGGTTTGGAACAAGGTGTATTTCATAAGAGATATGTTATCTCTATTGAGTTTCATAATAAATAGTTGTTGTCGAAAGGTATTTCTATGAGTATATGAGTTATACGATACATCCTGTGGTTATATTGGGAGTATATTTATGGCTTGGTTATGCTTGTGGGAATTGATACGATGTATATGCACAAGAATCAGATCTTAGAGGGAGTTTCGAATATTGGAATTTTGTTATAAGGATTGTAAGCAAAGGGTGAAGGAAGAATCTTCAGTTAGGATTGTGTTAATGGGATTATGTGGATTATGGTGAAGAGAAATCACACATGGGTATGTTTATGATGAGTTATATAGTGATTTGGAAGCTTTGGAATGACTCTTGGCATGTTCGAGGATGAACATATGTTTAAGTGGGGGAGAATGTAATGACCATGTCGTTCCCCTTTTTCTCGCAAAAGGGGATTTCGACATGAGAACTCTTTTAAATGGATATTAAATGAGAAGAGTCGCCACCTAACAATTTTTAAGGTGTGTTAGGGCGTCATTTGTGAAGAACTCTCTTTTAACTAGTCAGCATTACCAAAGATAGGGTAAGGGCTCAAATTGCCTCAAAGAGAATGTGTTAGCCACTCTTCGAGGTCCACAACTGTTGTTCCTGGCCGAACTTTAGACTATGTAGATTATGTAATTAGGCTAGGTGATCAAATAAATAAAGAGAGATTAAAAACTGAAAAGTCTTATTAAAACATATGAGAATCGGTACAAATCTTAGCATGACTACAAGGATACAAATGCATTGGTCTATATTAAACGACTAACTGTGGATTTCAAGTATATAAAGAAAGGGGGTCCGAAGTTCTTTAGCTTAAAGGATCACCCTGTGCAACATAAATAATACTCCACAACTTCTTTTACACATGATTCTCATATTATTCAGCAAGCACAGACTATCATCGCCGGCTACTCCATTACTATATTAAAGTTGTTTACCTAAAAGCGTTCTAATCCAATTCTAGGTCGTACCCTATGCGTGCACTACTCGTCCCATACCTATGGTCCAGAAGGCTTTGGACCTCTATTTGGGTGGTTCTAGACTTTACTTAAATGCTCAAAATGATAAGAACTAGGCGAAATTCAAAACAGGTAGGACTGTACATAATAGCAATGAAAGGCTCAAGTTAACCTCCACACATAATCACAAAAGCACGCGATCAGTCACTGATTTTCAGATTGGGCAATAGATGATGTTAATCGTTAAGTCCTATAGGCAGGTTTTCTATGTGATTCTGATTTCCAGTGTAAGCAGCCTACAGGCAGGTTAAAACATTTCAAGTTGTCTAAGTGTGCACAATGATAACATAGAAACATTTATAGAGAATACTTGAAATAACATGTTTTGACAAGTTAAGTGAAGTGTGTGCAGGACTCTTATAGGCATGCTTTCTACACATTAAACTAAAGCATGTAAGGCAAATAGCAAATAGACCACATAAATCCTATAGGCATGTTTTCTACCCATTTATGTGATCACTAAAGTACCCTATCCCCCATTTACTAATTTCCCCATCTGTTTTGTTCTTAGAAATTATTACAAACCAAAATAGAATAATTACAAGCACAATAGAATAATTACATGCCCAATAGAACAATTACAGGCCCAATACAAATACAAAATAACCCAGTGATACTTCTCGGCCTTCACTAGCCTCAATCTTCGTATAAACCAACATGCCATAATTTATGTACTTAGGGATGATTAAAGCATGGTTGAATTCAGTGCTCAGGTCCAAAAACAACATGTCCTAACAAACCAGGAACAAACATGGAAACTATTGTCTTGCTTATCCATTAATAAACAGCAGGAACATAGGAAAATATGTGCAACCAGTCATTCAAGTGATACAGGGTCTGGGCAAGGATACATACACATAGATTCCTAGTAGCAAGATTTATAAGTAACCATACTAAAGGTGATTTCTAATAGTAGAAGAACACATGAGCACATAGAAAGGGCTTTAACAAACACATAGAATAAGTAGTAACGAACAGATTCAAAGTAATAGCATCACAGAGATGGACTTTCAGAATAAGTAAAGTTTGATTGCAAAAATCTTTCCAACAAGAGTTCTTATAGCAACAGAATTAAGCATGAGAGTTTAAGGTAGGCAGTGAAAATTTTAAATGAATTACTTAAACATCATTTTCCCTAAGAGGTTATAGAACAAAAATCCAAAGAAGGGCATGAAGATCAACTCATAATAGGCAAGAAAAGCATAAATCAAGTTTTACATAAACATAATGAACCCAAGGAGGTCAGGGATCAAACCAGTTAACTGCACATAGTGAACATATTCTAAAAGTTTAGGACTTAAATAAATTTTGATGCTACAGAACACTAGAATTGCAGAATAACATTAAGATGAATATGATTGCATACAAAGGTAGCATAGTATCCAAATCATGCTAGTTCACAGAAGTTCAAATAATATTGGTATACAGAACATGAACATAAGAAGAAAAGGGGAATAAGATTGCTAGAGTCAAGAGCACTAACCAGTTGCAAATTCAACAAACAAAATGAGAGAGAAAGGCTAGGTGTCAGAAACAGCTCGAATATCACCAGCAAAGAGAACAACGAAAAGACCCAAATCCTAGTGCGTCAGAATTCAGCAGAGCCTCAAATGGACCCCGGGTATTGCTCGCACTAGGGAGGTCGTTAGATAAGATTCCGACAGCCTTGGCTTTCAGCCGGCCAAGAGTAATAGATTAAGAATAGTATCGAGCGAGTGAGAGTTTGAGAGTATAATAGTGGTTCTTCACTGATTAGAGTTCGTTTAAAAAGGCAATTGGATAGGGGCTTATATAGCATCAAAAATTAAGTACCCAGCAAGGCAAGACAACAGATTAAACACAAATAAGAAAAATAGAGCATGCAAAATCAATTAGAATTAGCTTAGGGGTAAAATCTGGTAAACCATAGTTTAGATGAAGAATAAAATAGCAAAACATCTCACTAAATCAGAGCCATGAGGCCTGGCAGTGGGTATATCAAATCAAGAACATGGTAATAATAAACAATCGGAGTCGAGCGAATGCCTATTGTTAAGCTTCCATTAATAACCTAATACCAAATGAGTAATGTCAAGAAAACGGGAAAGAACGTTTGTGAGTACAGAAAAAGGAAAGGAAATATGGAAGATCTCCATATTCTCTTGGGTATAGGCTAGGATTTGGGGTGAGGCGGTTAGAGATAGTATGAGAGGAGAGGGATTGGGAGTGTTTGAGGGCAACTGGATGAGAGAAATGGGTTAGGGGTTCAAGGGTTATGGGATATAAGGGGAGGTGGGGTTTTATTATGGGTCGTTGATCATCTGAGATCAACGACCATGATCAAAGAGAGATGGTCGGGTTAGGAAAATGGGTCCCAACTAGGTTATAGGATTAGAGGGGATCTAGTTTGGGCTGGGGAGGATTGGGGTGTTTGGGCAACTAACTTAGGTCCTTAATTAGCCTTGAATTGGGCTATAAATTAAAATGCACAAAAATTATTAATAAAATAATTTATAAAATAATTTAATAGATAATAAAATATTACTTGTGCAATAAAGTGATTGAAATTAATAACTTAATATTAAAAAAAATATAAAATACTATTTTGGCAAAAATAATGTAATAAAATGTAATTATGCGTTAATATTGGCTATTACTGTAAAATTATATAAATAGCTTAAAATACAAATATACTTATATAAAATGAAGTCAAATATTCTGAAACACATATGTTGACCAAAATAGAAATTTGGGTATTTAAATCATCAAAAAATAATTTATGGGATAATCAATAAATATTCAAGTAATTTACATGCAAGAAAATAATTTTAAAGCTCTAAGTAATTATGAAAAATTATAAAAATACTTGTATAAATCTTGTAAATTAAATAATAATGCAAAAATAATATTTTGAAAGTATATATGCTATTTTAAAAATATGAGGGCAAAATTGGGTATCAATAGTTGTCCTTTTTTACCCGAGAATGATAAAGAGTTGTCGGGTAAAGAAAATGATAACCAACTTTGTCCGAATGTAGTGAGGAATGATGTATTTTGAATAAAATGGGGTGGTTCTTGAGTTTCCTACATATCACTGATGGTACGGGAATCAGGCCGGGTGTAGTTCTGGATCCAACGACGAACGAAACCGATGGAATTATTATAAGAGTGGTAGTATGTTTCAGGAAGGTTCTTTTGGGTAGGATAGTGTCGTAAGTAACAGACATTTTAGGTGGGGATATGGATGCAATTATGAATGTTACGGATGTGTTAGGCAAATATTTGAACAGTTATAGAACAAAGGGTAATCATTTTACCGATCATCAGTTATATTTGAAATAGTCAAGGATGTGAACCTTGTGAATGGAAACCGGAGCGAATTGCTCTTTTTTGTAGAAAATTTACCTCATGAGTTACCTGCAAAACTTAAAACACTATGCATGCGAATACATATAGGTTATTGCAAAAATTTAAACATGACGCAAATTCCTTTGGACCATGAAAGTTGTCTCTGGACGATGAGGATGATGTCGCTAGACCATGACGTCCTGGGCCATGGCGAGTACCGTAAGGGATTCGCATGCCATGGAATGTTTTCCTCGGGCCATGAGGATGGTGCCTCTGGACTATGACGCCTTTGAATAATGATATGCAGTCTCGAGAGTTCCTCAGGCCATGGCATGGTGTCTTCAGGCTGTGAGGATGGTTCCTTTGGACTATGATGCCTTCGGACAATTTGCCGATGTTTCAGCCAATGAAATGCAAGTATGTGGCAATATATAATGTTTTGGTATTGAAAATAGGTGACGCTTAATCTTATGCAAGGATGAGACAAGACGAGGCTTAGTCTTATATGAGACGGGGGCAGTGTTTAACCCTATGCGAAAAAAGGAGACATTGCTTAGTCTCGTGAAAGGAAAGGATACATTGCTTAGTCCCTAACAAGGAAAGGCAGTGCTTAGCCTTATTCAATAATGGAGGAAATTTTTAGCCTCATTCAAGGAATGGAGAAAATGTTTAGTCTCATGCAAAGGAAGGCAGTGCTTAGCCTTATGCAATGATGGAGGCAATGCTTAGCCTCATGCAAGGAATAGAGACAATATTTAGGCTCATGCAAAGGAAGGCATTGCTTAGCCTTATGCAATGTGGAGGCAATGTGTAGCCTCATACAAGGGATGGAGATAGTGTTTAGTCTCATGCAAAGAAAGGCAGCGCTTAGCCTTATGCAATGATGGAGTCAATGCTTAGCCTCATGCAAGGAATGAAGATGATGTTTAGTCTCATGCAAAGAATGGCAGTGCTTAGCCTTATGCAGTAATGGAGGTAATGATTAGCCTCATGCAAGGAATGGAGACAATGTTTAGTCTCATGCAAAGAAATACAGTGCTTAGCCTTATGCAGTGATGAGGGAAACGCTTAGCCCTATGCGAGAGGAACCAGAGACTAAGTGCGAGAGGACAAAGCATTCCTTAGCTTGACATGTTTGCGTTTGGAATTATTGTTGTTGTGGAAATAGTGATCTTGTTGTATGTATATATTTATGGACGTTCCTGTTATGTTCATTGTGACTTCATCCAAAAAACAATTGTGAGTTTTGCGGGGGAATGGTTTGTTCGTGATATCCATTTCCTTGCTTGCCTTTTGCCTTAAGGCCCTGTTTAAGTTACCCTGGGTAACTTCTAGCTTCCATAGAAGCAATTTTTTTTAAAACATGCATGTATTTGACAAATTATTTTCAGAAATGTAGTTGTTTGAAATATGTGATAAAGCACGATATCAAATATTTTAGATGACCTGGTGACGGTGACAAATTTTGAGATGTTGCAACCTCCTTGCTTTGTAATTCTGAGGGTCCTCCTCAAAATTCTACCCTAGTTTAAATGCCTACTTAGCGGTTCCAAATGTGATGGGATCGGGCAAACACAAGATCTTGCCCCAGTTTCTGACCATAGGGGAAATGAAGATTTTATTATGATATTACCGAGCCTATAGGGCTTCCTATGTATCCCCTCTTAAACGGGAATCAGGTCAAGCATAGTTCAATTACATCAAATAGAAAGTGCAAACATATTCTTAAACATAGTATCTCTTGATTGCGTCTGAATTGATATGTTTTGGCCAAATCTCTCCATCCATCTCTGCAAGTATAAGTGCTCATCCTGTCATTACCCGGTGAACCATGTAGGGGTCCTTCCAGTTGCGTTAGTATTTCCCATTTTATTCATCTTGATGTGGGAAGATTCGGTTTAGCACCAACTGCCCCGGCGTGAATTACCTCGTCTTGATCTTTTTGTTGAAATCTCTTGCCATTGAGTTCTGGTAGAGTTGACCATGACGTACTGCGTTCATTATTTTCCCATCAATGATATCTAGTTGTTCATATCGGCATCATACCCATTCTGCATCGCCGAGCTCAACTTCTTGTATGATTCTTAAAGAAGGAATTTCCACTTTGGCAGGAATAACAACTTCAGTACCATAAATCGGTAGATAGGGAGTTTCCCCAGTTGATGTACGAACCATGGTACAATACCCAAGTAAAGAAAATGATAGATTCTCGTGCCATTGTTTGTAATTGTCGATCATCTTCCTCAATATCTTCTTGATGTTCTTGTTGGCAGCATTTATGGATCCGTACATTTGCGGCATGTATGTTGTAGAGTTTTGGTGTTAGATCTAGAATGTCTCACACATGGCTTTCATCAAATTGTTGTTGATATTTGTGGTATTTTCAGTAATGATTGACTCTGGTATCCCAAATCGACAAACGATACGGTCCTGAACAAAGTCTGGTACAACCTTCTTAGTTATCGCTTTATAAGATACAGCTTCAACCCATTTGGTGAAGTATTCTATGGCCACTTGAATGAACCTATGTCCGTTTGAAGCAGCAGGTTCGACTGGTCCGATGACATCTCATACCCCAAGCGGAAGAAGGCCAGGGTGGACTTGTTTCATTGAGTTCGTTGGGTGGTACTCGTATCATGTCATCATGTATCTGGCATTGGTAACACTTTTGAACATTCTTGATACAGTCTATTTCCATAGTCATCTGGAAATATCCTACTCCTAGTATCTTCTTGTCCAAAACGAAACCATTCTTGTGGGGTCCGCAGGTTCCAACATGTATTTCCTCGAGCAATCTGGATGCCTCCTTAGCATTGACATACCGCAGTAATCCCAGGTCAGGAGTCCTTCTATATAGAATTCCTCCACTTTGAAAGAAATGGTTGGCTTATCTGCGAAGCGTGCACTTCTGAGTGTGGTTAGCTCTCTCTGGGTATTCTCCTTCTTCCAAGTACTTCTTGATGTCGTGGAACCACGAATTTCCGTCAATCTCTTCTTCAACATGAGGACAATAAGCTAGTTGTTATGAATTCCTATCAGGATAGGATCGATGAAATTCTTATCTGGGTGTTGTATCATAGAAGACAAAGTGGCTAATGAATCTGCAAACTCATTCCGAATCCTTGGAACATGTTTGAATTTTATCTTTGTGAACCTCTTGATCAGTTCTTGTACACAGTGCGAATATGGAAATATTTGGTGTTCTCCATAGCTCATTCCATAAA
The DNA here is from genome assembly GCA_005239535.1 of Nicotiana rustica. Lineage (NCBI taxonomy): Eukaryota > Viridiplantae > Streptophyta > Magnoliopsida > Solanales > Solanaceae > Nicotiana > Nicotiana rustica. The sequence goes on along the minus strand of ML491012.1, from coordinate 126,431 downwards.
CCTGGTACACCAAAAGATCTGAATCTCCGATTACTAGCAGTTCCTAAACGTTTATGTCAATGGCCAATCTGAGTCCCAGGATGCAGGCCTCATATTCCGCCATGTTTTAGGTGCATGAAAACTTGAGTTTTGCAGATACCAGATAGTGTTGACCGGTTTCTGATACTAAGACATCTCTGATGCCTAATCCTTTGAAGTTTGTTGCTCCGTCGAAGAACATCCTCCAACCATCATATGCTTTAGTGATATCTTCCTATGAATGACATCTCCTCGTCGGGAAAATATATTTTCAATTGTTCGTATTCTGTCAAATGATTTTCCAATGCTTTCCCTTTGCCTTCTGAGTTATGTAGACGATGCCGAACTCACTAAGCAATATTTTCCACTTTTCCAACTTACCCATTGGCATGGGTTTCTGAAAGATGTATTTTAGTGGATCCATCCTTGATATGAGATATGTAGTGTATGCACAGAAATAATGTCTCAACTTCTGGGATATCCATGTCAAAGCACAACAGGTACGTTACAATAAGGAGTACCGGGCCTCATAAGGCGTGAACTTTTTGCTCAGATAATATATCACATGTTCCTTTCTTCCAGTTTCATCATGTTGTCCCAAAACGCAACCAAAGCCCCATCTAACACGTAAAAATAAAGCCGTAGAGGCCTCCCTGGTGAAATCACGCAAGAAATATATTTGGGCTTGTCAAAAGTGAGTTTCGGTATAATCTAGCATCTGATTCCGACTGAGACAGATTCTGCATTTTTTTACTTGTTTTGAGATTTAGTCACTTTTTTCACAAAGTTTTTGAGCTCCAGAAGAGGGCAATTGTTTATATGATTTTCATCACTAATTTGTGGGTAAATACGTGTTACTCGAATTTGATTATATATCTTGATTACCATTGATTTATACACTTTGAATATGAATTTTAAAAGAGAAATTTTGGGGGGTTTTCCTACATTTTAAGAGAACGTATTTTGGGATTTGAGTATTGATTTGGAATCGATTTTGGAATCTAATCACATCTTTAAACTCATGGCATTATAGATAGTCGAGATCTACCCCTTGACTCGGGTTTTGACCGTGTGAGCCTGGGTTTCACTTTTGTTGAACTTTGAGAATATAAAGATTGAAGTTTTATTGTTTGGAATTGATTTATATTGCTTTGTTTGATGTTATTGAGTTATATTTAACTAGAATCGACTTGTTTGGTGTTGGATTGGAATGGAAAGGTGGTTCGTTGGTGATTAAAGCTTGTCGGGTGAAGGTAAGTCTCTTGTTTGTCTTTGTAAGAGGAAATGTTCCCCATAGGTAATTTTGTTTGCTACTTGCTACATGATTTACGTGCAACATATATGCAATGTGATGAGTGTATATGTGTAGTTAGGTTCTGACCATAGCCAAATAGAGATGAGATCATGTTATGCTTTATTTGGACTTTATGAATTGTTTATCCATGTTTCTTTGATTCTATATCTACGTGATGACTCTAAATCATAATTAGAAACCATGCTTAGGGTTTCGACTTAATGGTTTGGCTGTATATATGTTATAGCCTTACATGACTTATGATTTAGTGATCTTCGGCTTCGTTACTCATGTTTGATATCATGATCAGACTCAAAGATATTTAATGGGCATACTGAATTATTATGAAAAGTCAAAATACATGATTATCCATGATTATTATGTTATTATTCATCCGCATTTTATTATTATGTCCTAGTGTATTTTCATCGTATCATCCCATATGCATATACATGAGTTGGAGAGTTAAATATTGATGAAAGTTGAAACTTTTGGCACCAAGGACATCGTGAGCATATATGATTATTAATTATACTATTACGCGATTGGGCTGCATGCTGCAACAGCTCTTGGATATGGATCCGTCCCTCCGAAGTTAGGTGATTACCCATGTTACTTTTGGCCCTGTGAGCGCAGGCACTGAATTGGTTCTAGTTTGGACACTTGGATAGTGTCATAAGCATGAATTTGTGATGTGAGGTAATACTGTCCTTTGCTTTTGTACTTGATTAATGATATTATTCCTTATCACATGTTTTATTTATGTTTTAATATGCCTATTGAACTACTAGTAGGTGTCAGTGTCGACCCTTATCACTACTTATTCGAGGCTAGACTTGATACATATTAAGTATCGTGGCTTTATACTCATACTACACTTCTACACATTTTGTGCAGGTTCTAAAATCGGTATTCATAGTACTCTTTGAGCTGAATAGGAGTTTTATTAAAAACTTCGTGGTGAGCTTCTGTACTTGATCCAATATGCAGTACATGGAGTCCCGCTTCCTTACTTATATATTTCTATCTATGTATTTATTTTTCGGATAGAGGTAATTGTTTTGTTGAGTCTAATTGCTCATATTATATGCTCTTGATGTAGTGACACCGAGTTTTGAGCGTTTGTTGGATAGTTGTGGCTGTATTAATACCTTGTTGTCGATTTTGTATTTATGATATTGAATTGAAATTTATTCTGCATTCTTATTTATATTGTGAAACAGGTAATCGCCTAATAATTTGATATAGTGATGTTGATTGAGTGTTCGCTTGTCTAGCTAGCGGCTTAGGCACCATCACGGCCTTTGGTGAGATTTTTGATTGTGACAAAGCGGTACTACACAAGATCATTGAAAGAACCCTAGATGACATGACCAAACATGAAGCAGAATCAACGCCAGGCATTCATAAGGATTTGAATCTTAATCCATGCTAATAACACCGTAGTCCCATATTACATGCCCAAAAACCCTAAAAATCATATACCCGTACCAAGAAAAAACTTCCCATATTTCCACTCTTTGGGCCCCACTTTCACATGTTTCCGCATGCTTTTTCATATATATCACCCTACTTTCACATTCTTTCACATGCTTTGCCATGTGTATTGCCCCTCTTTCACAAGGTTTTTGATGCATTATAGTTGTTTTTCTTAAGGTCCTTCATATGTCTAAGGGGACCCACTTGTAGATAGGGTTTCCAGGAAAAATAGGCTTGTCTTGTAATAATCTCCTAGCCCCCTATATAGGAGGCTATGTAGTTCTTGGAAGATCATCTAGTAACCATTGTAAATCTTTATGATGTATTATGTATGAATTCCTTCTAAATTTCACTCTTGTTATTTCTCTCAAAATGTATGGAAACCGATCATTTTAAGCTTGTTGTAGCCATAAAGTTTTCTGAGTTATAACAGCTAAAGTTGGTTGTGATAAAAAAGGTTTCTAAGTTGTGTAGCTTGGGAAGCCATACCCAAAGTATTGTTGAAGCCAACCCCTTTGTAAGAAAATTTTTGCGGCTATAAGCAAATTTATTATTTGCATAGCTTGGCAAGCCATCCCTAAAGGGTTGTTAAATTAGCCCCTTTGTAGGAAAACTTTCATGTCTATAATTAAGTTAACTTACTTGGTTGTTTCTTACTTTGTTGTCGTACTGTGGTAAATGGCCCAATAGCTTCAGTCGTATCAAAGACCTCTGACTTACCCAAGACCCGGTTGACCTCTTTAAACCTCAACCATCCGTTCCTTCTTACCCAATAATCCCTATCCCTCTCCCCTTTTAGTATATAAATCGTCTCCTAACCTTAATTCCAATTTCCATCTTGCCGCCACCCCTTTTTTCCGAAGACATAAACCCTCATCATCTCTCCTTTTCACTAAACCTTAGCGGACTTCTCTTACCCAAAGAACCTGGCACCTTAATCAAATCCCCCTTTTCCATTTTGGTTTTGCCTCTCTCAATCAAGGATCTGTTTTTCCTTCTTTTGGCCCCTTTCACTGGCACTTTTTCGTTTATGGTAACTATGGTAAAATCGGAACTCAATATTCGATTTTCAAGCTGAATTAACTCTAGATCGGGGCTTGATACATTTAAATGGAATCCTCTATTCCATTACGGATAGATTATGTTGTTGGCTTCGTATCTCAGCTGGTATTTGAAATTATGTTTTAGTGATTGATTTTATTTCCATTTTTTTCTCTTATGTTACTTTATGTGACCGATTTTTTTCTTTGTATATATTTATCTGCTCAACACATTATAAAATACCTCCCATTTTCCTTTTTAGACAGACTTTTAGTCACTCATCTCTCTCATACTTATACTCTCTGCACTTATATTTTATTTTGATTACTTATCTGCACTTTTAATTCATACCCTGCTATTGGATTTTCAATTGCGTGTTCATTGTGATTGTTTTGTGGTTTCTGGGTGTGATCGTTTGAGTATTGATAGTGCTTTATGGATTTATTTAAGCCAGCTGAAAGCCAAGGCTTCTAAGTTATTATTTCTCATTCCTTTTTATGGTATGAGCACTACTCGGGACTCAAAGAAGACGTACAGGTACTTCGAGAACCTACGATGTTCGAATACATTACAATTAGCAACTGATACTTGATCGGTATTGCTTTTTGGATTTTTGGATTTTGTAAAAATCTGACCGGTCGTTTTAAGCATTTACATTAAGTTCAATAGTTTGAGATCGCGAGTAGTTTCATATGGTGTATTATGACTTGTATGAATGGACGGTTTTGGTTTTTGAGTTGTTCGGGATTGATTTGGAAGAATGACTCTCAACTAGAAAGTATTAAGTTGGAAGAGATGATCAATATTGACTTATGTACATCTGATCTCGGATTGGATTTTTGATGGTTCCATTAAGTCTGGATGGTGTATTTTCACATGGACATATGCCCGGATCTGCATTTGGATGTTTCTAGAAGGATTTGGTTCTAACTGGCAAAAGTTGGAAATTTGAAGGTTTAGAAAGTTCATAGGTTTGACCGGGAGCTGACTTTCATGTTATCAGGTTCAGATTGTTTTTCTAGGAGTTAGAATATGGTTGTTATGTTATTTGGTACTTGTGTGCAAAATGTGAGGTCATTCCGAGTTGATTTGATATGGTTCGACATAAGTTTTTGAAGTTGAAAGTTCATTAGTTCCTTAGGCTTGAATTGAGGTGCGATTCGTAGTTTCGATGTTATTTTGCATGATTTAAGGATTTGAGTAGGTCCGTGTTATGTTTCAAAATTGTTCAGTGCGGTTGGATAGGGCCTCGGGGGCCTACGTGTTTCGGGTTTATTTGGATTCATTTTGGGCTATGTTGCTTTGCTGAAAAAATTCAGATTCTGGTGTTTTCGCATCTGCGAAGGATTGGCCGCAAATGAAAGATCTTTGTCGCAGAAGCGAAGAAGGCTGGAGGTCAGGAGGTCCACAAATGCGGAATGTTGGGCGCATGTGTGTGATCGCAAATGTGATGGATTGGGCGCAGAAGCAAGAAGCAGGTGTGGGCTAAGAGAAGAAGTGGGATGTGGCTCGCACCTGTGATGCCGTAGAAGCGGAAGGTGTTCTGCATCTGTGAGAGTTTGGGGCTTCAGTGTTATCCGCAGAAGCGGCTGCTGGACCGCATATGCGAAAGTGCGGGGCAGAAGCTTTATATTCGAAGGTTGAGTTATTTTAGCACATCTTGAGATCTAGAGCTTAGATTTGAGTGATTTTTGAGGCGATTTTCACGATTTGGATTGGGGTAAGTATTTTCGACTCCGATTTGAGTATGTTACATGATTTCATCTTTGATTTAGTATTTAATTTATTAATCTAAAAGAAAAATGGAGGTTTTTATCAAAACATTTCTAAAAGGATTTATTGAGGTTTGAACATCGCTTCGAAATCGGATTTGAGTGAAATTAGTATGGTTGGAATTGTATTCAAATGGGTTGTCAGAGGTTATGAGTTTTTCAGGTTCTGAGGTGCGGGCATGCATTATTTGGTTGAGTTTGGGTATTTGATTAAAGATATCGTTTGGGTTTGTTTCCTATAGGATTATTTTATATTTTTGAGTTACTTTTGGCAAGTTTCAGGCAACTTGAAGGTCGTTTCACGCAGGATGGTGTTTCTAGAGTATTGTTTTGGCTTGTTCGAGGTAAGTAACATATTTAAACTTGGATTTGGCGGTAATTATCCTGGAGTCTATAATATTTGAGATGTGTTGGCATGACACATGTTCTAGGTGATAGGCATGTGTGCGTGCACCGAGGTATTCATGATCCGGGTGGTTCTTAGGGTATTATGTGCGTTACTGCTCTGTCATAATTTTTTGATATCACATTTTCTCAATTTGTATGACTACGTGAGTTATTATTCATGTTAGAAATCATGTCTTGGCTATCTGCTTTATTATTTGAGACATGATAGGGCTATGTCGCCATGTTGAGCTATTTGCCTTAGCCGTAGGCATACTGCTAGTATATCCGCATGTTATATCTTTGTCTCTATGCACTTTTGATATGTTGTCTCACTTGTTATTGGTGTTCTTGTACGTGACACGAGTTTGAGCTGAATTTGTGTCACATTGTGGTATTACGTGTTGTATATTTTGATTATGTTTATGTGATATGTTGGCATATGAAGACTTGAACATATTGATGAGTTATGTTGGATCGGGTTTCATGCCGCAGCGGATTGATATTTGGATTGGTTGGCACCCGCAACAAATTGATATTTGAATCAGGTTGCACGCCGCAACAGATTGATATTTAGATCATGTTGCACGCCGCAACGGATTGTTATTTGGATCAGGTTGCACGCTGCAATAGGTCATATTGACTATTGATTAGCGCTTGGGCCAGGATTCTCCCCTCCACAGTCTGATGTTGCAGTGAGCGTAGGCACAGAGATATATCTGCTTTCGTGAGGGGAATTTGTGCCAGGCACCCGTAAAGTGCTGGGTGATTGTGTGTGTGATGGTGAAGGGCATTTGAGCCAGGCATATTGAGTGTGCTGAGAGTGAGTGTACTTGATGATTTCATTGTGATACTATCAACTAGACATGTAGGCATATAGATGTATTTTCTTCATGCTATCTGGTAAATGAAAAGTCTTATATGTTGTTGAAAGTTTGAAAAAAACATATTTTTTTTGTTAAACTCATATTCTTAGTGACTTCGGTGAAAGATTTGGACTTTGACTGTTATACTTGTAAAACATATCTAATTGTTTGTATATGTCATCATTATATCATATGTTGTTGTTGATCACTTGTGTTGGACACTGACCTTCTTCCGAGCTAATCACTTCTTTCAACCTGAGATTAGGTTTGTTGCTTCTTGAGTACATGGAGTCGGCTATACTCATAATATACTTTTGCATCTTTCATGCAGATCTTGGAGCTAATTCTGCTGAGTATGACGGGAGCTGACATTGAAGATGTACCTGCCTTCGGACATAGCTACCACTTGTCCTTGGTAGTTTTATATTTGTATTATATTTATGTGTATTCCTAATAGATATTGTATTTATTTCATACCAGCTTTGTTAATCTAATTCTTAGTAGCTCATGACTTGTAATACCAATCCTTAGGTTATTCTACAAAAATTTAGCTATTTCACATATTGATTGCGTATTGTTCTTATTTGAGTTATGTTATTATTATTAGCTTACCTAGTGGATTAGGTTAGGGTCCATCAGGACTAGATAGATTTTGGATCGTGAAAAGTTGGTATCAGAGCTCTAGATTCATAGATTCTACAAGTCATGATCAAGTGTAGAGTAGAGTCTTGTGGATCGGTATGATGACATACATACCTATCTTCGAGAGGGTACGGAGCATGTAGTAAAATTTCCCATCTTTCTTTCCTTATATGGCATTGATTCATATTGAAGAGTATCTCTTTGAATTCCTTCCACCGACTTGTACGTTATGTTGGGCACTCAATATCAGTTATGCATCGACGCCGTGTGAGGTCATGGATGAGGTGAGAGATGTTCTTTCTATTTTTTGGTGATGGGCCAGTCTGGAGGACTAGAGGCCAGGTTTAGACTATAGCTTGGGCTTGGTGGTTTCAGTTTTGTGAGTATAAGCTTTTGGACTTATATGTCTGGTAGTGTCTCTAGGAGTGGTATTGATGGCTTAGTGAGTGGTTGGATAGCTATATGATAAGTATTGTGTGACTGAGGATTATTATGATATGGTTTTGATGTGATGATAAGAGTTTGCCTGGGATGTGAAGATGACTATAAGTGCTTGATTTATGTCTTGATATGTTGTACAGTCTCTAGTTATGAGTGTGTTGAGCGATATTTCATGTCGTTCATGTGTGGGATGAAGTAGATTCTTATGTCTTGTTGACGTGTTTAGACTCGGGAAGATTAAGTGATTTCATTGTGGTTGTGACCATGATAGGCCATAGGGAGATGCCAGTTTGAGGCTAAGTAGGTGGGTTATCACCTACAGGGTAGTTTACGGATGTGTGATTCTTATGATGTTTTAGTGGAGAGTTTCCTTTATACCAGTGGGTTATATGTGTCGCAATCTAAGTTTGTATCGCTTTAGGAAGTTGGCTTTGATGTCACAAGAATGAATGTGCATTTAGTAGATGATTTGAGGTATTCTATGATTATAGCTACATGAGCGTATGAAGAATTTAGTTGGATCACAGTCTAGTATTATGGAAGTTATGGAGTAAGGGTATTGTGGGTTATCAGATGTTATGTTCTATAGATTTGAGCCAAGTGTGGGAGTCTCCTATCAACGATCATATTGTATGGTCATGTGTTATATTAGTTTTGCAATGTGGCATATCTGTGGATCAGTTGTGACTTGAGGAGGTTAGTTTTGAGGATGACTCTGGAAAGGAAATTTTTGGATACATGATATACACCTTGTGTATATATGGAAATGTAGGAATGATCCATGTTTTCTATTCAAGGTGGATGTAGTGTGAAAGGAGAAGGATTCACTCGGTTGTATAAAGGTGGGGTTACTTCTTTAGGCGATTGTGTACTAATGAAGCACCAGTCGTTTGGCTCGCTTCGACAATGCATGGGAGATTTGAGCAGAGTGGATGAGTCTTGAGAAGGTTCTAATGACTTCAATATTCATATGTGGTATTTGAGGATTTCCCAGATTTGTAAATGGTTGAGATCTTAGATTTGTATCGGATCTTTAAGAGGGAATATTGTGATTTATAGGCCTTAAGACAAAGTTGTTTCGTGCTAGGATATCTTGCTGTGAGCATGGCATTGAGGATCATAGTGTACTGGCAAGGAGAAGTGTTAATTTTAAGGCAAGTCGAGAGAGACTCGAAGAAATAAGTCAGCTCAGTAGTGCTTTGGATTAGCATAGTTACAGAAATGATCGGTTCTTTTGGTTCTTTTGGTGTGGTGAGGTTTTGTGGGTGTGTTGTAGAAATGCGCTTAGGCGTGGTGATCTAAAGGACTTGGTTGAGTTAGAGGGATTTAGTTTTGATGGATTGGTTACGTGCAAATGGGTTTCGAATAGTTCTCAATGATTTTCACCACAGTTATGGATGAGTGTTTCTGAAAGGGCATAAGAAGTATGTTGCGTGTTCTGATTTTCTCATGGGTGGGGCTCAAGTGCAAGGTTTTTGGCTGGCGGAATGTGTGTCCTGCTTGTAATTCGGGGTTGATAATGGGGTTCTCATTTCATCATATGATGGCCTGATAGATGCGATACGACATATGGGATTAAGTTTTGCATGTACGAGGTTGCGGTTTCGTTCGAATGGAAGGTCACGAATTCTAGACATCATGGGCAGTTCAGATGTGTCATGCCACGAAATCCCACCATCGGGCCATGATGGCATCTAACGTTGAACCCGCTAGACAAGCCAACGTGTACAATTAAACTAACATGACAACATCGAATTAACAGAATAAGCTAAAATAGTTCACAACTTAAAAGCGAAAATAAATAAAGTTTCAAAACTAAGTAAAGACAACATAATACAACGTCGCAATAATTTCCCAAAACCTGGAGTCACAAACTCATGAACTGCCTATAGGAGTGCTAAATAAAAAGTCTGAAAGGAAATGCATGAATCTCTCTGAAAACTAGAGGAAAAACAAGACAGAAATGAAGAAATAGGGATAGGAGAGACGCCAAGGCCCACGAACGCCAGCGGGTATACCTTGAACCCTCTAGGGTGAACTGAAGGACACCCCCACTAGTGATGTCCACCGGGTCCGGCTGCGTAATCTACACAACATAAAGAAGTGCACGTGTAGCATCAGTAAAACCGACCCCATGTACTGAGTATGTACTGAGCCTAACCTCCGTGAAGTAGTGACGAGGCTAGGACACGACGACAAAATGTACCTATGCAGTTCAATAGTATGGTAGAATCTAAACAAAAATACAATTACGGGGAAGAACATGCTGGGGGTAAGAGATAGCAAATACTGAAATGCCGGAAATGAAAACAACAGTCTAAATTATCCGAAAATAACAACGGGAATTGACAACACAAATTAAACAGTGAAAAGAAACGGCACGGCATGTCCCCTTATGCATAACAATGTAAAATATGGCACGGAATGTCCCCTCATGCATAACAATATAAAATATGGCACGGAATGTCCCCCCGTGCATAACAATATAAAAATATGGCACGGAATGTCCCCTCGTGCATAACAATATAAAATATGGAACGGAATGTCCCCTCGTGCATAACAATATAAAATATGGCACGAAATGTCCCCTCATGAATAACAATACGAAAATATGGCACGGAATGTCCCCTCGTGCATAACAATATAAAATATGGTACGGAATGTCCCCTCGTGCATAACAATATAAAATATGGCACGGAATGTCCCCTCGTGCATAACAATATTAAATATGGCACAGAATGTCCCCTCATGAATAACAATACGAAAATATGGCACGGAATGTCTCCTCGTGCATAATAATATCAAAATATGGCACGGAATGTCCCCTCGTGCATAGCAATATAAAATATGGCACGGAATGTCCCCTCGTGCATAACAATATAAAAATATGGCACAGAATGTCCCCTCGTGCATAACAATATAAAATATGGCACGGCATCACCCTTCGTGCTTTTACTCTCTTGCTCACCAATGCAATGACAATTATCAAAACGGAAAGGAATGCAGCATAGTGGAATCACAAATCATGATCACCCAGCAAGGCGAAAATATCAGTCATTATCATAACAAATTTCCCAGCAAGGGTCTCAGCTATAACCAACTTTTTCAAGTATATCCTTTACATTTGCTTCTTCAATAGGACCATTACATCACAAGTTCATCAACGAGGATTTTCAACAACAATCAACTTCCAAGTAGAGATAAATTCATAATACAGTAGATGTGGAAGTAAGGACAAGAATTTCATAAAAAATGGACTCACGGGCATGCTTGACACACAATGCATAGGTACTCGTCACCTCACCTATGCATTTTACATGATAAACACTTAGCATATAGCATACGATACCTATTCGCTCACAAAAGTTAGGCAAGACACTTACCTCGGGTCAAAAAATAGCAATCAAGCCTCTAACACCATCTTTCCTATTGAATTCAACTCCGGAACAACAATATCTAGACATAATTAACTTAAGTATATCAATAATGACTCAAAAAATTGATCCCATAGCCTAATTATCCATTTCCTAGCATTCTTCCAAAAATACCAAATTCGACCCCAGGACCGTTCGCTCGGATTCCAATACTTCTCGAAGGGAACACTCACCCAAAGCCTAAGGATCATTAACATACGATTCTTGCTTGATTTAATGGCCAATTTACAGAAAATTCTCAAATGATCACAAGTTCTAGGTTACTACCCAAATTCTTAATTTTTGCACTAATTTATGTAGTTAATTAAGCTAGAATCCATGCATGAAGCTAATTTTTTAGTAGAGTTCACTTACCTTAGAAGACCAGGTCGTTAGCCCTTAATAATGGAGGAAAATTGCCCAAGGAAGAAGAAAGAAATGAGGAAAATGGGTTTGAAACCCGTATATAAAACACACTGCCTGCACAGTGATTCCGCACCTGCGGCTCGGGGACCGCAGGAGCGGTCCCGCACCTTCGAGGAAAATCTCGCGCCTACGGAAATGGGCTGGGGAGCCTGGGCCCGCGCCTACGGAGTGGAGACCGCACATGCAGCTCCGCTCCTGCAGTATATTTTTTGCACCCGCGATAATTGGCAAGGCCTTTGGGTAATCGCACCTGCGATGCTGAGGACCGCAGGAGCAGTCCCGCACCTGCGACTGGGCAACCGCACCTGCGGTCACACCAGAACATGTGCACCAACAGCTGTGTTTGCTGATTTTTTAGCCCGGTTAGGTGCCCGGAAGGCACCTGGGCCCACCCGAGCCCTAGTCCAAATAGACCAACGAGTCCCAAAACAATGCTAAAACTCAACATCGCACCCCAAAACCCAAGAACCAAACTTAGGAACTTTAAGTTTTCTAGACTTCGCTAACCACGTGCCGAACTGACCTATACTACTCGGAATGACACCAAATATACAAACGACGTACAAAATTATCCTACGAAATAAATATTCCAATTTCGATCCGAACCACGTCATTTCAAGTCCATTTTACACCAAATTTCACAGATAACTCGCATAACATTTATTAAATCTGTTCCGAGCTCCGGAACCATAATACGGGCCCGGTAACGCACATTTCACCTCAAAGTTCATTTTCAAAAGTCTTTCTTATTTTTAGAAAACAATTTTCTTTAAAAAAATTATTTCTCGGGCTTGGGATCTCGGAATTCGATTCCGGGCGTACACCCAGGTTCCATATTTTCCTACGGACCCTCTGGGACCGTCAACTCACGGGTCCGGGTCCGTTTACCAAAAATGTTGACCAAAGTCAACTTTATTCCATTAATTATATTAAATTCAACAGTTCAACACATTCCCACATAAAACCTTCCCGGCTACGCGCTCGAGATGTGCATGCACAACGAGGTAAGGTTAACGGAGGCTTTCGAGGCCTCGAAACATAGTTTCTGGTAAATTACACAAACAACTATTCGTCCTCGAACGGACATAGAAAGGTACCTGAATCGGGGAAAAGGTGGGGATAATGGCTCCGCATATCGGGCTCGGACTCGCAAGTAGCTGCCTCAATAGGATGACCTCTCCACTGAACACGAACCGAAGGATAACTCTTCGATCTCAACTGTCGCACCTGCCGATCTAATATGGCTACCGAATCCTCCTCATAAGACAAATCCTTGCCAACTGGACACCACTGAAGTCAAGAACATGAGATGGGGCTGCAATATACCTCCGGAGCATAGACACGTGAAATACCGGATGCACGACAGACAAACTAGGTGGCAAGGCAAGTCTGTAAGCCACCACTCCTACCCTGTCTAGAATCTCAAATGGACCAAAGTACCTAGGGCTCAACTTTCCCTTCTTTCCGAATCACATCACGCCCTTCATGGGCGACACCTAAAGAAATACCCGGTCGCCTATCATAAATGCCAAATCTCGAACTCTACGATCCGCATAACGCTTCTGCCTGGACTACGCTGTACGAAGTCTATCCTGAATGATCTTCACCTTGTCCAAGGCATCCTAGACTAACTCAGAACCCAACAATCTATCCTCCCCCGGCTCAAACCACCCGACTGGAGACCGACACCGTCTACCATACAACGCCTCATAGGGAGCCACCTGAATGCTCGGCTGATAGATGTTGTTGTAGGCAAACTCAGCTAAAGGCAAGAACAGGTCCCATGAACAACCAAAGTCAATAACACAATCTCACAACATATCCTCCAAAACCTGAATAGTACGCTCGCGCTGCCTGTCCGTCTGAGGATGAAATGCGGTGCTCAAATCAATCTGGGTGCCCAATTCTCGCTGAAATACTCTCTAGCAATGGGAGGAAAACTGAGTTACTTGGTCTAATATAATGGATATGGGCACACCATGCAGTCTAAAAATCTCCCTCATATAAATCCATACTACATCGAACATCCTCTGAGTGTCTGTGGGAGTCCAACTACAAAGTCCATTGTGATACGCTCCCACTTCCACTCGGGAAGCTGAATTTGCTGCGTCAAACCACCGGGTCTCTGGTGCTCGTACTTAACCTGGTGACAATTCTAGCACCGAGCTACATAAGCTACAATATCCTTCTTCATTCTACGCCACCACTAATGATGTCGCAAGTCCTGGTACATCTTTGCGGCGCCCAGATGAATAGAATACCTGGAACTATGGGCCTCCTATAGTATCAACTCACGAATGCCATCGACATCGGGTACACAAACATGACCCTACATTCTCAATAGTCCTTCAGCATCAACCGTAACCTGCTTGGTATCTTTGTGCCTGACTCTATCTCTAACACATAAATGGCGATCATCATACTGCCTGGCCCGAATACGGTCATACAATGAAGAACGGGCCACGATATGGGCCAAAACACTGCCAGTCTCAAAAACCTCCAATCTCACAAATCGGTTGGCTAACACCTGAACATCCATAGAAAGAGGTCGCTCTCCGACTAATAAATAGGCAAGACTACCCATACTATCCCTGGCTCAAAGCATCGGCCACCACATTGGCCTTCCCCGGATGATAAAGAATGGTAATATCATAATCCTTCAGCAACTCTAGCCATCTCCTCTGTCTCATGTTCAACTCCTTCTGTTTAAACAAATATTGTAAGCTCTTATGAACCGTGAACATCTCACATGGCACACCATACAAGTAATGCCTCCAAATCTTCAATGCATGCACAATAGCGGCTAACTCCAAGTCATGAACTGGATAGATCTTCTCATGGACCTTCAACTGACGAGAAGCATCGCCTATAACCTTTCCATCCTGCATCAACACTGCACCAAGCCCAACCCATGAAGCATCAAAATACACGGTATACGATCCTGAACCTGTGGACAAAACCAACACTGGAGTTGTGGTCAAAGTTGTCCTGAGCTTCTGAAAGCTCGCCTCGCACTCCTTTGACCACCTGAACTGAGCACTCTTCTGAGTCAACCCAGTCATCGGGGCTGCAATGGGTGAAAAGCCCTCCACAAACCGGCGATAATAACCTGCTAAGCCCAAGAAACTCCGGATCTCTGTAGATGAGGTGGGTCTAGGCCAATCTCTAGCTGCTGAAATCTTCCTGAGATCCACCTGAACACCTTCTGACGATACCACTTGGCCCAGAAACACAACTGAACTCAACCAAAACTCACACTTGGAGAATTTGGCAAACAACTGACTATCCCTCAGAGTATACCAATATATCATCAATGGAAACAATCACAAATGAGTCAAAATAAGGCCTGAACACTTGGTGCATCAACTCCATAAAAGCAGTGGGGGCATTCGTCATCTCGAATGACATCACCAAGAACTCATAATGCCCATAACAAGTCCAAAAGTTGTCTTAGGGACATCAGACGCCCTAATCCTCAGCTGATGGTAACAAGATCTCAAGTCAATCTTGGAAAACACTGAAGCACCCTAAATTTGGTCGAATAAATCATCAATCCTTGTCAAAGGATACTTGTTCTTAATAGTAACNATCTTGGAGAATAGCTTGGCACCCTGTAGCTGGTCAAACAAATCATCAATGCGAGGTAGCGGGTACCTATTCTTCACTGTAACCTTATTCAACTTCCTGTAGTCAATACACATCCTCATCGAGCCATCTTTCTTCTTGACAAACAATACTGGAGCACCCCAAGGAGAGACACTAGGCCTAATGAAGCCTTTATCCAACAAATCCTACAACTGATCTTTCAACTCCTTCAACTCTGGCGGGGCCATTCGATACGGCGGAGTACAAATAGGCTGGGCGCACTGAGCTAACTCAATACAAAAATCAATATCCTTGTCGGGTGGCATACCCGACAGGTCAGCAGGGAAAACTTATGGAAACTCATGAACCATGGGCACCGACTCCAGGGAAGGAACCTCGGTGCTAGAATCACGAACATGGGCCAGATAGGCCAAACAACCCTTCTCGTCCATGCGCCGAGACTTTATATAAGAATTAACTCTACTAGAAAAATGACTAGGAGTTCCCTTCCACACCAAAAGAGGCACCCCTGGCAAAGCCAAGGTCATTGTCTTGGCATGACAGTCCACTATAGCATAATAGGGGGATAACCAATCCATCCCCAATATAACATCGAAGTCAAGCATATCAAGAAGAAAAGATCAACCTGAGTCTCCAGACCACCAATGACTACCAAGAAAGCACGGTAGACTCGATCTACCACTATAGAATTACCCACCGGTGTAGAAACATGCACAACACTACTCAAGGAATCACGGGGCATACTCAAATAAGGGGAAAACTATGAAGACACATAGGAGAATGTAGAACCCGGATCAAATAACACCGAAGCCTCTCGACTACAAACTGAAACTATACCTATTATAACTGCATCGGAAGCCTCGGCATCACGCCTGGCAGAAAAATATTAACACCAGGGTTGAGCCCCTCCAATCTGATCATCTCTGGGTCGACCTACTGCGGTCTGACCTCTACCTCTCGTGGCATGTCCTCCACCTTTATGAGTTTGACCTCTACCTCTGGCACCCCGACTGCCACCCCTAGCTAACTGAGAGAGTGGGGGTGCGCCTGACACGAGAACCATGGCACGGGATACCTGATACTAAGACCCACCAGGACCTCAGGGGTAAAACCTGGAAATATGCCCCAAACCACCGCAAGTATAACAAGGCCTCTGCTGATGTGGCTGCTGACTCTGGAACTGGCCCTATAGACCCTGATAACTACCCTGGAAATTCTGAAGCACCGGTGCACTGAGAGGTGCTGTTGGTGCACCAATAGGAGCTGGCGGTGCACTGTGAGCTACCTGAAGTGCCGACTGATAGGGTCTGGGAGGATCACCTCTGCCTGAAGAATCCCTGCCCCCAGATGAGCCTCCACTGAAATGACCGAAATGACGGGGCCTCTTGTCAGCCCCCTGACCACCACCCTGTGACATAATCATCTCAATCCTCCTGGACACATTGGCCGCATCCTGGAACGAAATATCAGTACCTGACTCTCTAGCCATCTGAAGCCTGATAGGCTGGGCCAATCCCTCAATAAATCTCTGAACCCTGTCTTGATCAGTGGGAAGTATCATAAGAGCATGTCGGGCTAGAGTGATGAACCTGGTCTCGTACTGAGTGACTGTCATAGATCCCTGCTGGAGACGCTCAAACTGCCTCCGAAGGTCCTCTCTCTGATTAATGGGAAGGAACTTCCCAAAAATACCTTTGAGAACTGAGTCCAAGTCAAAAGAGCAGACCCAACTGGTCTGGCTAAGCAATAGTCTCTCCACCAACTCTTGGCTGCGCCAGATAACCAAAAAGTAGCGAAGACAACTCCGTTGGACTCCACGATTCCCATGTTCCGAAGAACCTCATGACACCTGTCCAAACAATCCTGGGGATCCTTTGATGATAAACCAGTAAAGGTAGTAGTGAATAACTTAGTGAACCTGTCCAGTCTCCACAAAACATTCACTGACATAGCTGCTCCCTTTACCGGTGCTGCAATACCCGGCTGAGCTACTCCGGCTGGCTGAGGTGCTGGAGTCTGAAACTGTGGAGCTAGCTGCTCTGGCATGCGAGTGGCAGGAGTCTGGGTACCTCCCCCAGTCTGAGAGACGGCTGGTACAGTAGGAAGAAGACCCGCTTGTGCTACACTTTGCATGAGTCCGACTAGACGGACAAGAGCGTCCTGAAGCACTGGGGTAGCTATGAACCCCTCTAGGACCTGAGCAGGTCCAACTGGGACTGCCGGAACTGGGACCTCGTCGTCAGACTCGACCTGAGGGTCCTCCACTAGGGATGCTCCTCTAGGATGAGCCCAGCCTCGTCCTCGACCTCGACCTCGACCCCTCGTAGGAGCGGTAGCAGAAGTGTCGGGCTGCTGAGCGGAACCTTGGGAAGCACGCGTCCTCGCCATCTACGAGAGAATAAAATAGAAACTCAATCATTACTCATAATTCATATCGCACAACAGAGATGGAAAGAAATATGGAGTCATCCTAACTTTGCAGCCTCTAGAGGATAAATACAAACATCTCCGTACCGATCCCTCAAACTCTACCAAGTTGTCCGTGAGTTGTGAGACCTAAGAAACCTAGTGCTCTGATACCAACTTCTCGCGCACCAAAATCCCACTATCGGGCCGTGATGGCGTCTAACGTTGAACCCGCTAGACAAGCCAATATGTACAGTTAAACTAACATGATAACATCAAATTAACAGAATAAGAAAAAAATAGTTCACAACTTAACAACGGAAATAAATAAAGTTTCAAAACTAAGTAAAGACAACATAATACAACGTTGCAATAATTTCCCAAAACCTGGAGTCACAAACTCACGAACTGTCTATAGGAGTTCTAAATACAAAGTCTGAAAGGAAATGCATGACTGTCTGTGGAAACTAGAGGAAAAACAAGATAGAAATGAAGAACTAGGGATACGAGAGATGTCAAGGCCCACGAACGCCAGCGGGTATACCTTAAAGCCTCTAGGTTGAACTGAAGGACACCCCTACTAGTGATGTCCACCGGGTCCGGCTGCGTAATCTGCACAACATAAATAAGTGCAGGTGTAGCATCAGTACAACCGACCCCATGTACTGAGCAAGTGCCAAGCCTAACCTCGGTGAAGTAGTGACGAGGCAAGGACACGACGACAAAATGTACCTGTACAGTTTAATAGTATAGTAGAATCTAAACAAGAATACAATTACGGGGAAGAACATGCTGGGGTTAAGAGATAGAAAATACTGAAATGACGGAAACGAAAACAACAGTCTAAAATATCCGAAAATAGCAACGGGAATTGACAAAAAAAATTAAAACGTGAAAAGAAACGGCACGGCATGTCCCCTCGTGCATAACAATGTAAAATATGGCATGGAATGTCCCCTCGTGCATAACAATATAAAATATGGCACAGAATGTCCCCTCGTGCATAACAATATAAAATATGGCACAGAATGTCCCCTCGTGCATAACAATATAAAATATGGTACGACATCACCCTTCGTGCTTTTACTCTCTTCCTCACCAATGCAATGACAATTATTAAAACGGCAAGGAATGCAGCATAGTGGAATCACAAATCATGATCACCCGGCAACGAGAAAATATCAGTCATTATCATAACAAATTGCCCGGCAAGGGTCTCAGCTATAACCCACCTTTTCAAGTATATCCTTTACAGTTGGGTCCTCAATAGGACTATTACATCACAAGTTCATCAGTGAGGATTTCAACAACAATCAACTTCCAAGTAGAGAGAAATTCATAATACAATAGATGTGGAAGTAAGGACAAGAATTTCATCAACAATGGACTCACGGGCATGCTTGACACACAATGCATAGGTACTCGTCACCTCACCTATGCATTGCACATGATAAACACTTAGCACATAGCATACGATACCTATTCCCTCACAAAAGTTAGGCAAGACACTTACCTCGGGTCCAAAAATAGCAATCAAGCCTCAAACGCCATCTTTGCTTTTGAATTCAACTCTGGAACAACAATATCTAGAAATAATTAACTTAAGTATATCAATAATGACTCAATAAATCGATCCCATAGCCTAATTATCCATTTCCTAGCATTCTTCCAAAAATACCAAATTCGACCCCGGGCCCGCTCGCTCGGATTCCAATACTTCTCAAAGGGAACACTCACCCAAAACCTAAGGATCATTAATATACGATTCTTACTTGATTTCATGGCCAATTTACAGAAAATTCTCAAATAATCACAAGTTCTAGGTTACAACCCAAATTCTTAATTTTTGCACTAATTTATGTAGCTAATTAAGCTAGAATCCATGCATGAAGCTAATTTTTGAGTAGAGTTAAATTACCTTAGAAGACCAGTTCGTTAGCCCTTAACAAAGGAGGAAAAACGCCAAAGGAAGAAAAAGGAAATGAGGAAAATGGGTTTGAAACTTGTGTATAAAGCACACTGCCTGCACAGTGATTCCGCATCTGCGGCTCGGGGACCGCAGGAGCGGTCCCGCACCTGCGAGGAAAATCTCGCGCCTGCAGAAATAGGCTGGGGAGCCTGGGCCCGTACCTGCGGAGTGGAGACCGTACCTGTGGAATATTTTCCGCACCCGCGATATTTGGCCAGGCCTTTGGGTAATCGCACCTACGATGCTGGGGACCGTAGGAGCAGTCCCGCACCTGCGACTGGGCAACCGCACCTGCGGTCACACCCGAACAGGTGCACCAGCAGTTGTGTTTACTGGTTTTTTAGCCTCGTTAGGTGCCAGGAAGGCACCTGGGCCCAGCCGAGCCCTAGTCCAAATAGACCAACAAGTCCCATATCATAACACGGACTCGCTCGAGTCTTTGCAACACCCAAAATAACACTAAAACTCAAAATCGTACCCCTAAACCCCAAGAACCAAACTTAGGAACTTTAGGTTTTCTAGGCTTCGCAAACCACGTGTCGAACTAACCTATACTACTCGGAATGACACCAAATATACACACGACTTCCAAAATTATCCTTCGAACTCATTCGGCTGATTAAACCACTAAAATAACATCAAAACAATGAATTAAACCTCAAAACTCATAGATTTTTCTTAAAACTTCATAAAGCTCAAATATTCCAATTTCGATCCGAACCACGTCATTTCAAGTCCGTTTTACAGCAAATTCACATATAACTCGCATAACATGTATTAAACCTATTCTGGGCTCCAGAACCATAATACGGGCCCGGTAACGCAGATTTCATCTCAAAGTTCATTTTCAAAAGTCTTTCTTATTTTCAGAAAACAATTTTCTTTAAAAAATTCATTTTCGGGCTTGGGACCTCGGAATTCGATTCCGGGCATACACCAAGGTCCCATATTTTCATACGGACCATCTGGGACCGTCAACTCACTGGTCTGGGTCCGTTTACCAAAAATGTTGACCAAAGTCAAATTTATTCTATTAATTATCATAAATTCAACAGTTCAACACATTCCGAGATGAAAGCTTCCCGGCTACGCCCTCGGGCTGTGCACGCACAATGTGGTAAGACTAACGGAGGCTTTCGAGGCCTCGAAACACAGTTTTTGCTAAATTACACAAGATGACCTTTTGAGTCATCACAAGATGCTTAGAAGAATGATTCCACTAACTGGTATCACCTAGGAAAGGTGCGCATTTCATAAGGCGCACTGTGTTTTGACATGTGGATGCTTGATTGGTATTACAGTAATCGCCTGGACGATCGACTGCTAATGTTAAGATATTCGCTATGTGGCACGGAAGAATTATTAAAGTATTTCTCATGAGAGGATTATGTATGAGAGATGTGTCCATCACTTGAGTGTTCGAGTTAGGATCGGACATGGAGATTCTTGTATTCAAGAGATTATAGACCAGTAGGGTTCTTAGAGGCAGACTGTTCCTTGGTTGCGGATGGTGAAAGTATGTTAATAGGTTGACGGCTGATTGTATGTTTTATGATTAGGTTATTTACTAGATGATCAGATTTGATTTGGAGGTCACTAGTAGGCCCATATTCTACATCATGTTAGATTTGTTTGCTCATCACGACTATTGTTGAGGGGTGTGTCATCTGTTACAGCTTATATTATTCTTGTCCTGATATTTACCATGTGTTACTCTCCTATGCTACGATGGGTTGTGAGACTGTTGACTATTTACACACATGATGCGGTTCTGTTTAGGCCTTGTGGCAAAATTTGAGCGAGATATCTCTTAGGGTGTTGAATGGTTGATTGTGCCTTAGTTATGGTCTTCTTATTTGTGGTATATCAAAATCGTGCACATGATAATTCTTCTCATAGGGCTTCAGCTCACGTGAAGCATATGCAATATCTCGCCCATCCAGCATCAATACACAACCCAAGCCAATGCGTGAAACATCTCAATACACATTATACATCCCCGAACCGGAAGGCAACACTAAGACTGGTGTTATAGTCAAAGTTGGTTTGAGCTTCTGGAAGCTCGCCTCACAATCATAGGACCAACGGAACTGAGCACCATTTTGTATCAATCTAGTCAAAGGTGATGTAATAGATGAGAAGCCCTCCACAAACCGGTGATAATAACCTGCTCCCAAGAAGCTCCTGATCTTAGCCGCCAAAGTAGGACGAGGCCAACTCTGAACTGCCTCAATCTTCTTGGGATCCACCTTAATACCTTCGCCTGATACAACATGCCCCAAGAATGCCATAGAATCTAGCTAAGACTCACACTTGGAGAGATTAGCATATAGTTTATGTTCTCGCAAGATCTGAAGCACCACTCTCAAATATTGCTCGTGCTCCTCCATGATACATGAGTAAATCAAAATGTTATCAATGAAGACAATGACAAACAAATCAATATAAGGCCTCAACACCCAGTTCATCAAGTCCATAAAAACCGTTGGGGCGATACTCAAGCCGAAGGACATCAGCAGAAACCCATAATGTCCATATCTAGTACGGAAGGAAGTCTTCAGAACATCCGAGTCTCGAATCTTCAACTGATGGTACCTCGATCTCAAGTCAATCTTAAAGAACACCCTAGCACCCTGCAACTGGTCAAACCAATCATCAATACGTGGCAACAAGTACTTGTTATTAATGGTAACTTTGCTCAACTAGCGGTAATCAATGCATATCTGCATAGTCCCATATTTCTTCTTAAAAATAATATTGGTGTTCCCCAAGGTGCCACACTTGGTCTGACGAACCCCTTTGCTAGAAACTCATCAAGTTTCTCCTTCAACTCCTTCAGAGTCATACGTACTGTGGGATAGATAATAGCTGGATACTTGGAGCTAAGTCAATACAAAAATCGATACCACGGTCTGGTGGCATGCCTGGAAGATTATAAGGAAACACATCGGATAACTCCCGGACTACTGGTATAGAATAAATCGACGGAGACTCTACGGTAGTATCCTGAACATAGGCTAGATAAGCCAAACAATCCTTCTGACCATGTCTCGAGCCTTCATAAAAGATATAACCCGACTAGATGTACTGACAGATGAACCCTTCAATTCCAATCTAGGCAGCTCTAGCATCGCTAAGGTAACAGTCTTGGCATATAAATCAAGGATAGTGTGATATGGGGATAACCAGTCCATGCCCAGGATGACCTCAAAGTCGTTCATGTCAAGCAACAGAAGATCCTTTCTAGTCTCGTAACCACAGAATATGACCACAGAGGACCGATAGATTCGATCTACAACAATAAAATCATCCACAAGAGTGGACACCTAGATATGAGTACCCAAGGACTCACGAGGAATATCAAGAAAAAGAACAAACAGAGATGATACATATGAATAGGTAGACCTTGGATCAAATAGTATCGAAGCATCCCTACTGCAGACAGAAATGATCCATGTAATCATGGCATCTAAGGCCACTACATCTGGTCTGGACAGGAAAGCATAGAATTTGGCTGGAGTGCCACCTGGCTGGCCTCTGCCTGCCTAACCTCCACCTCTAGGACGGCCCCTATCCACCTGCCCTCCGCCTATGGGCGGCCGGACGTCTGGTGTAACTACTGGTGCTGTAATTATGGGCTGCTCACCCTGCCGCCTTCCCTTGCCCCAAAGTCTAGGACAAAATCTCTTCATGTGGCCAGGATCCCCACACTTATAACAACCTTGCAAAGCGGTGGAGTGTTGTCTCAAAGCCTGACCCTGATGGCCCGAATATCTACTGGAATAACTCTGAATAGCGGGTGGACGATATGAACTATATGGCATGGAATTGAAATAGGCACTCGAAGGACCCTGATGGCCGGAGTACCCACTGGAACAAACCTGGATAGCTCGTGCGCGGTAAGAAATGTAAGGCCCCGGAAAATTTTGCTATGTAATTTAAGATTTCAGGGTGCCAGGTAGGCTAATTATAATATTTTATGTGCTATAAATATGATGAAAATGAATTGGATATGGTAAAATAAATATATAATTCATATAATAAGTAATGTGGGGTCCAAGGAGAGGCCAAAGTCTAAGTCAAATTGGAAAATTTCATAATAGGTTAAAATTCCGAATGAGTTCGCACAAGTCCCCTCTTTGAATGAGCATATCTATATATATCTATATATATAAGGTTTTATGTGATTAAAAACCTTTCAAATGAAAGATCTTCGAGTCTAGTTCCTAACGCTTCAAATCGTTCGTCATTTGGACATTCCTACACAAAGTTATGATCAAATTTTGTAAGGCTGAATTTGCGATCAATTTCGCGATCGTAAATGACTCCGCGGACCACATTTGCGTCGCATAATGAAGCAGAGTAGGGAAAAACATTATGTTGTCGCATGTTAATTATGCTATGGCATAATCGATTATGTTGTCAATTATGTTGCAAGAATGTTGCCCACATTTCGATTATGCTATAGTATAATTGCACCACATAATTGACTTCGAGGGTCATTTTTGGAAATTTTCATATCCGTACCCACTTAGATAAATAAGCTTTGGGACTTTATATGGGGCTATTTGTACTAAATCTAGAGAGAGGTGAGAGAATTTTAGAGAGAGAAAGAGGGAACCTAGCCTTCGAACTACCAAATCTTGCTCAAGTCTTCTAGAATCAAGGAAGATAACCACTAGATTGTCCTCCATCCGGGTAAGTCCTACTTCCAAGATTTCATATAAGAGATTATGAGTTCCAAAATATATTGTGGGGTTAGAAATGAGCCATGCATGTGACACTAATCTATAGTATGTGGGATTAATGAACTAATTTGGGTAGTTCCTGTTAAAGTTGGTTAAGGTGAGAAGGAATTGCCATTTTCAGACCTTGTAGTC
The DNA here is from genome assembly GCA_005239535.1 of Nicotiana rustica. Classification (NCBI taxonomy): domain Eukaryota; kingdom Viridiplantae; phylum Streptophyta; class Magnoliopsida; order Solanales; family Solanaceae; genus Nicotiana; species Nicotiana rustica. The sequence continues at coordinate 101,794 of ML491012.1, read as the reverse complement.
TACTTCACATGTTAGGTGTTTGATGAAATTCCTAACAGAGTTACACCCCGGGTAATCTTCCTAATCATTAATCGATTTCTGTTATCTCCTTATAGATTGTTATGGCTAGAGGTGTTGGTGTATTTTAGAAACTTAACGAAAAGCTCTTTAAGGTATGTATGTCTAACTTTAATCTTTATAGAGTCGCCTTGTTAGGGTTCGAGCATTCGATATGAATTCCTAGCTTCATTGTGTTTAAACCAATTGTCCTATTGTGATGAGATGATGAATCATGTTCTCTGAATGCCTTAGTTGATTTTCATGTCACCGTGCTACTTAAGATTGTGAAATGTGATTCTTTGTGCTTACCCTGTCATGTGTAAGACTCGTTATATGCTTGAACTTATCGATATGAAAGAAAGTTATACTAAATGAATGAAAATGGTAATGAACTTAATTGTTTAATTTATCCAAGTGTTAAGGGCTATGTAGTAAATGATGGGAAAGAAAAGTGAATTGATTTGATTGATCTAAATGGTTATGGCGTACCATACATGACTCACTACTTGGTAAAGATTATTGTGCCTTTGATTTCACATGGATGTTCTGTTGTTATGAATTTATACTCTTGATGATAGAAATCCTTGTGATTGAATTGTTGATTGTTGTTGCTATTTAAATGATGTCTTGTGAGATTGTCTTACGTGCCACAACAGAAGAAATAAGGGTGGAATATTGAGAAGAAATAAGGGTGTAATGTGATTGTACGGTGGGATTGAGTTGCGCGCCGCAACAGACNGAATTAAGTTCTATAATTATGTCCTTGGATTGAGTTGTAACTCTAGGACTAATGCTTCCCACTTTCTTTCCTAAATTCTCAACAAGGGACTATACCCGATAAATTTCTTACAAAATCATTCTATTTAAATGGATAACATATGCTCACTTGTACCTATGCATGCATCGTCGTAATGTTTACCTATGTAGTGTCAAGTTCCAGGTAAAGCATCCCGAAATTGCAATCCTTCTCGAGTCACTCTTCTTCTCACTAGTGTAGATGGATTCTATGGTTTGAATAGTCACTCTAATCTTGCGAATATCATCATGAAACCTTCTCACTGTCTAGTAACATAAGAGCATGCCTTAACACATATCATATGAGTGAATGTCAATCGAAATGGTCACCGTGTGCATAAGTTCTCTCTGAGAATTAAGATCCTCATATCCCTGCCATAGAAAGATCTTGTGTCTCCATCTTAGTATAACTTCTATGTCCGCTTGGGACATCCCGTAGTAAGTAACTCACTTTGTTCCTAGTATTGTGGTTGTCCATGACATGGTCTTGTACTATAGTTGGTAATTAATATAGTAGAAACATGACAAGTGCATAACAAATATTTATTTTTTCTTTACACCTCCACAACATGTGTTAATTATGTTCCTTAGTTAGTGAATTCATTGAGCTAGTTTCCCAACACTCGTTCGATAACTATGAGAGAACGTGTCCTCCTATGTGTCACTCTAACACTTCCTTTCTCATAAAAACTCTTAATAGGATCTCCGACCAAATGCATCTTTGGGGGATATCCAAGCACAATGCCTACTTCTTATGTTTTCCTGTCTTTCATTAGCATCTAAATATATCTCGAGTCAAGGTCTATGGAGAACTCATTATGAACATCTGCAAACCTTCCATGATCATTTTATACTGTCTCGTTTGGTTCCGTTTCCTTTGTGCACTCGGCTTATAGAATCATTGATTACATCATTGTCATGTGCGGGGGTTTTTTCTACCCTTGGCATTCCACCTCCTTAGGTAGATAGGAGTTTTATTTGTGTTTCCCCCCCGACCATCATGTTAACCATTAAGACCCCTCTAACCAATACATGATTTCATCCCCTTATTAAGATGTCCTAGCTATATGGTTTCACTCGTAAAGGGCTGAGAATAGATGATTCCAGGTTTTGCACATACCATAAGCATACTGATTCAGAAGACAAGTTGTCATATCTTTAGTTACCTCATATTGAGTCAATCACTGGGAAGGGTTAAGCTGTTTGGATTATGATAATCTCATATGTGTTTGACTTCT